>QKQZ01003187.1:0-15270 GCA_003595255.1 Solenopsis fugax | reverse complement strand
GGCTATGAGTTGCGCGCGGTTCGCGCAACTCGTGGCGATCGGTCGCGTATCGCCACAATATAACATTTGTTATAAAAAGTGAAGGTTAGAATCAAAACCCAACAATGAAAGATTAAAGAACATTGCATAAGCCTTTATATTGAAACATTATAATACTGTATGGAAGTTACAAAAGATTTCTGCAATGTTACTACAAGCTTGCAGTAACGTTGAAATATCTGCAATTTTAAACCTGAAAATCTTTATGACGTTTCGGACTATTTGAAATCGTCTACTGGTTTCACTGGTGGAAGAAACAAAACGCAACTCCAGTAATTTTCACTTCTGCCAACTGCAATATTTTTACTAGCAGTAATCAAACTTATTTTCGAACAGAGGGATAATATATTATTGAATAATAATAGAGTTGCATTCTGAAATTCATTGCCAATACTGAAAATTTATAATATAGATATGCAACGTAAATCATAGATTTTTAGTACTGGCAGTGTATATTACAACGCAGACCAGATTGCAAAGATCAGTTGTAGTACAATATAAAAATTGCTCCAAAACTATAAATTCGAAAACTTTTGCAAGAAATTGTGTCGGTCATTATATAAAAATTTAGTTATATATTCCTTCTAACTTTGATTTTTATTTATATATTGATTCAAATCCAAAGAAAAAAGAAATATTTTTTGTTATATTAAATAATTTAAAAAACTTTGGTTTGTAAAATATAAAAATTTAGGCATAAAAATATAAACATATATTTTTCATATTCTAAATTGTGCTTAATAACGCTGCTTCTAAATTCTGCTTAATAACAATATTAATTTACAAATTATCTAATCAAAACCATATGTATAATGTTATCTTTTATCGAGTAAATTAAATTTAAATAATTGTTATCTTATCTAAGATACATTTACATGTAATTTATCTTATTTTTATCTAGAACATTTGAGTTATCTAAGCTCACCACTGACATTTTCCAATGTAAATAATTTAATTTTACAAATTTTTGAAATTATGTTGCCATATTAAATCCGCTCTTTTGAATTTGAGTGTAGATTCGTATCTAACAAACCCAGAAATATGAAAGTGTCATACTTTGTGAAAATTTGTTTTTTAGAATTAAATGTACACCTGTTCATAGATATGCCAGTTTCAATGAAATTAGGTACAACTTTAAAACTACCCTTGATTTATTTATTAGCCTACAGCAGTAATTTAGATCTTTTGTCCCAAACTTTATGGAAGTGTGTAGCACATCCTAGTTCAGAGTTATTAATCATCGGAAAATGCTAAAATTGCGATTTTTAGCAACTTTAATAGCAGATTTCTCAAAATTCTGATACGTGATAAAGACATTTTATTTTCAGATTCGTGTTTAGCAGTCAAAAGTACATGAAAAATGATCTGTTAAATCTTAAGGCAATTAAATTTCGTGTTGTATGCCAACGCGTATTGCTCCGGGACTGTTCCAACGGAGTACGGTATTGCGACGAGTAGTTCCCTGATTGTAACGACGGCTTCTAAGAGATAGGTGCAACGTACGAAATTGACTGCTGTTTGGTTTTGATAAAGTGCCTTTATTCTGTTCGTCTTAAAACTCAAGGCTCNTAAAGTGCCTTTATTCTGTTCGTCTTAAAACTCAAGGCTCGAGGTGAGCGGTGTCAATTCTTCTCAAAGTGTCTATACGAGACGAAGGCTTCTTGAGATCTAAATCGCGCTTCGTGAACAGCGAGCCTCTCTGCCTCCTGGCTAGTAGGAGAGGGAAACGCGGAGAGTCCCGAATTTCACGGAAATTACCGATCTTTCTTAGAAATATTATGAGTGGAGACACAATACAAGTCTAAACGAAACGTCTCCACATATTCGAACTTGTTAATACCTACTTGCTAATGATAAATACGAAACAGTATGTACCGTGTTATTAATCCAAGATCCGCTTTGATCGAAAAAACTTACCTTCTCCTATTTGTCTTATTTACAAATCGGTCTATAATTTCTGTAATAACTTACTGTTAAATATTTCCAATTTAAAAAATTCATTCATTTAATTTTAAAAATTACAATCAACGGTCCTCGCAAAACTGTCGCTGGATAAAAATAAAATTTGTCAATTTGCGACAACATAATAACATGCAGAAAAAGAATATAACCGAGTGATGTATTCCGGTGTTTCCCTCGTCACGTACGAATCCTAGATACGCCGCCGCGAAACTGCGCGCGACCGAAAAATTCCCGGCATGCAGGAGGTTCCGTGTTTCCTCGCGGGAATGCATATTACACGTACGGTTTCCCAATCGTTTCCCCATTGTCGCGGGCGCGCCCGCGCGGGATTCCGATCACGATCGGCGATCGCACAATGGGATCCTTCAGAAATTGCGGGCAAATCGCCCTTATGGCCGCGGCCCGCTGTCCCGCGGCAAACATTGTTCGTACAGAACGAGTCGTTTGCGGTGAAAAGGCGGAGCACAATGCATTCGCGGAACGGCGCGGCGCGGCGCAGAAGCAGCGCCAAGCGCACCGTGCGAACGACGAACAATGATCTTCCGGTGTCCATACGGACGCGCATAAATCAACGATATGACGTCGGCCAATCGTCGCCAAGCCAAACCGATGCGATGCGATGCGATGCGATGCGATGAGGCCACGAGACACAACGGTCTTGAAATATCGCCCGCGCGGGCTAACGCAACCCTGACGATTAACTCGCCGATAATGACTGCCTTCTGAAGGTTTATGGGGGTCGACCGTTCAACGCGTCCGTCGAAATCTATTGCCAATTACAATTATCCCTGTCCCGTGGAGCCGGCCGGGCGGCGCAATCGCCGACGACAATCGAGGGAGAAACGAGCGGCGGTCCCCTCCCGAAATTAAGCCCGCAGATTTCCACAGCGAAGGGATTCGGGTAATTAGCGCAGACACTTTTTTTCGCGGTACGCGGTGCGCGTACATTATGTCGGTGAAATTTTAACGCGAACGGGAGATGCGAATTTAATTAAACGGTACTATATTTAGCGCGGTAATTAGCGCTGGAAAAAGACGATTTTCAGATGAAACAAAGCGGGCGCTGTAAATAATGTAAGGCGTGCAGGTGTAATCAGGGCGCTTAATAATTTTAAAGCCCGCTCATTTATTAGTTTATTATGCGTTTGTTATCGGTAATTAATTCATCAGAGAGTTAAAGAATTCGCAAAATTAATTCCCCTAACATAAATATGCAGCGTAAAAGGGAGGGCTTAATAGGGTCGAAATTTATAAGCGGGCATCGCCACTGTAACATTTTATATAGTCATTACGCTCGCGTAAAATGCAGAGCGCTCTTCAAAAAGCTCCGGTAGCCGGGCATTGTAATAAAACGTAATAACGTATAAATCAAAAGGATGCAGGGGCCAATAAAATTCGATTGAAACAGCTTTGGCACATTTGTTAAAGCCCTCGCCCCACCCCGCCCCGCATTAGAGACTCGGGTTCGGGGGCGCTCGACGTTCAAAATGTAAAATACAAAACAGTGTAATGCATCAATAAATCCGACACGGCCGGTATGGATACGAGTGGTAAAATGCAACTACCGCGCAACTGGTATTTTCGAGAGAAAGAAAAAAAGAAGAAAAAAAAAACGAGAGAAAAAACAGCGATGATGCGAGAGTTGTGCAGAGCGCGACGTATTTCGGCGAATTCCTTCGTTATTATCAATCAGCATACATCGCGTGTTTTAGTTATTTTGCAAAATACGTTTGTCGAGATATAATTTTTATTTACACGGAAAGCGGCGATAGTGCACTGAGAAAAAAAATTATAGTGTTGGCAAATATGAGGGGACAACCATACAAACTTTGTTAATAGAATTATAATACAGTGCAGCCTCCCATAATATTTCTCGAGACTGAAATCCAGGAATTAAGAAAAAGAAGAAGCCTCCGAAATATTATAATAGGAAGACAAAATTGTTCGGATAAGGGAATTTTCTGATAATAGAATAAACACATTTTATTTTAAATTTCATTTATTCAAACAGAAACTTAAATTTTTAACAAAAAAGACTTCACATATTCAAAGAAACTTAAACTCTTTACGTAATGAAAAACAAAATTAACATTTGTTTACACATTTACGGATCCCATATCTTTTTGGCGGATATTAGAGTATTCGGATAATGGAACTTCGGCTATGGAAGGCTCTCCTGTATATAGTTAAGTGAACTATATTATAGTTATTGCAACTAAGTTAATGGTTAAGAGAACTAATACAAAATAGTTGTAATTATTATATAATATAGTAATTACAACTATTTTTTATTAGTTCTCTTAAATAAAAAATATTCTCTTTAATAAAAAATAGTTGTAACATACTATACAATATAGTAATTACAACTATTTCTTATTAAGTATAATGTTTAGTGCCAATTAAGAGCCGAACACTAGATCTTCGTGTGTGAATCAATGTATTGTTCTTCAAAATTTTTACATTCGTTTCGGTCCTAAGATTTGGACCATCCTCAGTGTCACAGTAAAAGTTTCGATAAAATCTATGATTTAAATATACATAATCAGAGTCAAACAGTCGCAAACAAATTGAGAAACGCATTACATACTGTTAGTCGAATATGTTAATTTTCTTGCTAGCTGGTTGTCCTCCCTTCACGTCATGCTCATACTTTCCAGTTATCCACGACATTTTCACTGTAATTGTTTAAACTTTGTAATAACACTTGAACTTGTGATGTGATATTTGTAACCGTAGTTAACTGAGACTTACAATCGGTGTTCGGTAAAGAGCGTGTTATGTGAACGGTACGGAGAACGAAATACATCTGAACGTATGGTCACACAGAATATTATTATATACACAGAAGGTCAGAATTGAAAATAAAGGTGGAAGCATCACTTTTTCGTAAACAGTGAAGTGTATATAGGATCTAATAAATCGGTGTCAGTTTGTAAATTTATTGCCCGTTTTTGTTTACCAATAAAAATTATTTTTTATTAGTTCTCTTAACTATTAACTTAGTTGCAATAACTATAATATAGTTCACTTAATTACATATTACAAGTCTATTAAGAAAATTTGTATGGTTGTGTCCCCTTATAGTTGCCACCGCTACAATTTTTTCTCTCAGTGTGCGCGCGCTACTCTTGATTGTTCGCCGGGCGATGATCGCGCGGCGCTTTATACACCGAAATTTCGTGTCATGCAACGTCCATTATTCTCGGTTTCAGTATGCGGAAGTTATTGGTAAGTAAGACGGTCCGGACCCGAGCATTATCTACGAACAGTAGTTCTCCATGGACTGGGGGCTTTAACTTCGGAGTCGACGATCCTCGGCCACAAAGCGAGGACGATAGTTTGGCTCGGTCCAATGTGCTAGTTCGATTAGTTACATGGCTCGTACCGCGGCTTATGGTTAACGTCGAACGCTTAAAGCCAAAACGCCCGTTGATCGTCCGCTGCATATGTATGCGTCCCGCAGCGTTTCGCAGACGCGATCCTATGATCTGTCCAAGTCTTTCGAAACTCCCCTAACGATATCGCCTGCCGCACTCGGGAGCGGCGAACACTGCGGAAAACTATCTCCATATTTCTATGAAAGTTTCTTCATTGAGGCTGAAAGAAAATCCTAAGTAGGAAGTCATAAATCTCCCGTGATGCTCAACGGAATTTTAGTCGTTTATAGTTTATTATTTACGAACAGCACGGGAGAGAAGTTTCACGTTCTTGATTAGAATTGTGGCGCGTGTAATCGTCACCGTTACTCGATGTTAACTATTGCAAGATTAAGACGCAATCTCTCCGCGCATCAGAGAACGCGGGTTGCTCGAAATTGCAAGAGATTATTTTCTCGTGTCGTCGCACAATAGCCGCGACAGTTCCGCCGCGAGGAACAATGCGCCGTGTAAAATAGGAAGTCGCAAATAATGGTCGAAAAAATTCGGTTAACGGAACGGAGAAATGATCTGACACGCGAATTTATCCGGCGTCAGAAATTAAAGCGGACGTAGCCCAATTTCTCTCGCCCTCTCACGGCCCCCGGCCTGAAAGAAAAGCTCGCCTTTAACGGCACGTGAGACAAAAATTTCAGCGAGCTCGTTTCTCATCCACGGCTGCGCCGACCAGCCGCCGCTTTTCTTTCGGTGCAGCCCGGCACGTAACAAATGATTCGCGGTGTGTCGACTTTCAGCTGAATTTTTCTCTTATTACCATCGCATCGTCGTGTATATTTAACATTTGCGTAGCACGGCCTCTCATGCACGGCGAAAGAGGCAACATTTGAGTTGGCTACTATTGAAATCGATCGTGCGATCACATAAAGAAGTCTAATTAAAGTGAATTATAATTCCCAAATCAATTTTTAATCCTTTTGTTTTTGATACAATTACGCGATTAGACACGGGGAATATATTAATTCCGAGATATATTAATTACTATTAAGGTATCCGAAATGACACACATAAAAGAACAAAGAAACAGAATTAATTTAATCTAAATTAATTATCGATGATTCTATTTTTGTCTATTTATGTATTTTAATGAATTTTCCATATAAACAGAAAGATATCTTTCAGATTTATAAACGATATCTTTTCATGTCTTGAGATATCTTTCCTGCACTTTTTCAAAAAATTTCCAAATCTTTTAATAATCTAAAAAAAATAGCTTACGCAACATTTTGAGATATCACTCAAGATATTTTTAAGATCTCTTTCAAATGTCTATATATATCTTTTAGAAATTCTACAAAGTTATTTTCGATAAAATCTTTACTTTTTAGACATCTTTTAGACAACTTCTAGACATCTTCTAGAAATATCTTAAAAATATCATTAATAAAATATCGTTAAGATATCTACAAAACTTCGATATTTTTTAAGATTGTCGAATATATAGTGCCAAACATACCCAAACATTTGTCTAAAAAACATTTTGACTTTATTTATTTCCTTATAACATACACTATCTATAGACTTGCCTGAAATAATTTCCATGCAACCTATTACGAATTATTGCAAGGCTCATTTAATTTAATTTAATTTTCTCCATTTTTTAATTATAATTGTATTGATATTCTATAATCATGGAATTGATTCACCGGATTTTTCTATTTACAAGAATTCTTATAATAATTCCATGGGACATTTTTTTAAATAATTAAACGCAAACTTTCAGAAAAGAATTTCTAATATTTCTAATATAGTTTCATGATTAATTTAAATTACAACAAAAGATATTTAACCTTTTATCAATTTTATCAATTTGTCACTATTATATTATCCATTTTTTTTAAAGAACCATTTTGTATTACATAACATTATATGCATATACCATAAATTACGTAACACTTTTTATGTAATTTGACCTTTAACAAATTACTGTCGACCGCCCGACTCTTGCGAGCTATAAAATTTAATAATCAATTGATATGTATTATTTTCATAATAAACAATGAAATTACGTGTAATAATTTGTGAAAACTGTTATATAATACATATTGTTCTTATAAATAAATATATTAATCATATTATTTAACAATATCTAATTTTAATTAAAAATATATAATTATATATAAATCTATACAGTCATATAGGATTATGCATATATTATCAGATCACAATAATAAAAGCTTAATAAAAGCGATATTTAATATAATAAACTATTATGAAGACAAATCTTATCAAAATTATCAAAATAATAATTCGATAATATTTTTCGCAGAAACATGATTAGATTTAGTATCTTGTTATATCAAAATATATACATATTTCATAAAAATTTCAACAAAGTTCTTCCCTGTTCGACCTCTACTAATATCCGTGTATTTCACTTAATCATCATCGCATTAAGATTAGTGTAGAATCATTTGCTTCCATTATTCCCACAAAGAGAAGGCTGGACTTTATGAACCAGCCTCGATCTCTAACGCTAGAAATTGCTCTTCATTAAACTGTTTCAATCATATTTGTTGCAGGTGTCACTCGAGAACATTATTCAGCACCCGCCATTGACGCCCATGAACACCGGAGACATTCCCAACAGTCTGGGGTTGCGACTGGAGGCCGAACCTCGGCATTTCATGAACAGTGGACAAGTCAGGATCAAATGCATCGCCGAGGTCGGTTCGCGCGTGTACGAGATCGAGCGTAAGGTGACGAAGGCATACGTGAACAACCAGAGGCTCAGCGCCGGCGATCTACACGGGGCTGCACGCAGCATCCGCTCCGACTTCCTGACTCCGCTGCTGACGGCGATCCTCGCGCTCATTCTGCTCACAACGTGACCTATCGGCCTCCTCGCGTGAGTCGGCCTCCACAAATGGGAATTACGTTGTGGCGCGCGCTCCAGAAACGCGCGACAGGTTCAGTGTCAGTTGTCCGATCCTTAAATATAAAGTTAGACTTAGCGATTAAGCGACGGTAGGCGATTAATCAGTCGATCAGCTCGCTCTCGGTCCAATCACGCTTTCATCTCCAGCGGTGCGCTGCTGTCGTATTTGCTCGTCGGTAGATTGTTGAGAGGAGACATAAAGAAACACGTGAAAAAGTCTCGTTGAGATAAGACGATCGTAGGGATTATAAAAGAATAATTTTTGTTAATTCTATTGTTAAGTCTATTCACTGAGAGAAAAAATTGTAGTAATGGCAACTACAGGATGATTATTAATGGTTGTCCCCACGTTTTACCATAAGAGCTGATATACCGACAATTATATATATATATATATATTATATATGAAATTGTCGGTAAATCAGCTCTTACGGTAAAACGTGGGGACAACCATTAATAATCATCCTGTAGTTGCCATTACTACAATTTTTTCTCTCAGTGTTCTATTCCATGTTAATTATTTATATAATTTAAATAATGGGTTGGAACAAAAATTCATAGCAGCACAAATATGTAGTTAAATAAATCTATGTACAAATATCTAAACGTTTGTCTTTGAACTTCACTTAAAAAAACGAACTTTTGTTCCAAACCAATATACATTTATGCTTTATATGAAGAGAGGAGGGATCGTTTAGAAATCGATTACTGGGTAATTTTGTTAGGAAATACTTGGATGAACGTATCTTCATATATTTTAAGTGACTTTTTCTAATCAGTATACCATGTCAAATGAGTACTTGGTTGGAAAGTTTTCCCGTAATTTTCATGGAGTAACTTTCACCTTTCCCCTTTTCTCTTTCTCTCTCTCTATCTCCATTCGATTTCTCCTTATCATATTTAACTCTCAATCTTTTTAACGAGTTCCAGATCCGGAAGACTCTTTAAAGTTCAATTGCGACTCTCAGTCATTAACTTTACATTGAAGTTTCAAGATTTTACTGCTAATAGTAAATGTCACGAGTCAGATATCGCGATCACAAAATTGTCGAATAACAATAACAATAAATTAACGATTTTTAAACTAGCATTCTCTTAAACTTGTTATGGGATTTCAAGTTTCTCCGGCGACGTTCAAATAAAATTTAGAAAGTAAATTTGGAAAGTCATATGCTTAATCCGCGCTTGACTGTATTTTCGTATAATAAAGTCCGTTCTATTTTACACTCCGACAATTACCGTCGTGGGATTTAGACAGAACTAGCCGTACTTCATACAGCATGCATGTCGTACCGTGGAGATATAAATTCTGGCGCAGCGCGTGCAAATTCCGTTTTACGACACGCGTGAGATTAACTACCGAAACGCGTATAAGTCACTACACCACACGGCGAAACGCGAATTACGTATAAATCGATAAATGGATTTGCCGTGCCGGCATCAGCGAAACGATTAATAATTCGGGTATCTCACATTGCAAAATTGCGAATGCGCGGTCGCGCGAATAATAATTTTATTGAAAGGGAGGCTTCTCCCTTACAGGGTCGCGTAAAAGTTTAAATTCGTCGTTATTTCTACAAAAACAATTTATATGCCGTTGGTGCAGACATAAATAATGACTAAATAACATCGAAAATCCAACCCAAAGCGATACATTCATCTCGTCGTAATGAAAACATATAGTGTTGAATTCAAAATTAGTGTATCAATATTTTATTAACGGCGCTGCATTCGCTCGGCGGAAATTTCCAATTAACAATTCAGTTTTCATATTTTCCCGAATTCTTTTGTAAAGCGTAATCGATGACGCGGCATTCTATCTGCTGATAGCGTTATTTTCGCACGTCATTATTGTTTTATCGTAAAATTGCATAGAATTTTCCATGACAATGCACAATTCGGCAAATATATCTGGCAATCTTTGGACGCGTCACGTACGAACGTCCGACAAATCCGACGGATTTTCACTCCGCCGATTGCAGGCGCGGCTGTTTCACGTGTTTCACTGCCGACGACAAAAGGCGTTTGGTCACGAGAAGCGAGCGTACGGACGTACGCGAGCGCGAAGAAAAGGAGAAAATCCTGAAAGAAAGGATTGCCGCGAGAGGCAGTCCATTCGACCTGCCTCTCCGGAGAAGACGCTATAAAAAGAGACGAGCAAGCGTGACAGGAAAGTAAGAGAGTGCGCGTGAGAGCAAGTGCGAGACGGAGAAAGTGAAACGAAGTTCGTGCAAGCCGCAACGAGAGAAAAAAAAATATACGGGGCAAGCAGGGAGAAACGTTGTGTGTGACCGGAGCGGAAACGCGAAGTTTGACTTCAAGAATGAAAGTAGGTGTGATATTATAGTATTTAAGGTGCGACTCGCCGCACTTCCAAAGTGGCCATCTCCATCCCTTTGATTCTTCGCCTTGAAAGTTAACTACGAAAGTTCTCTGTCGTTGAATGACTTTACTCAAACGAAACCCGCGATAAATTTACGATATTTACGAGTTCTGAGATGAGTATACACTTTCGCTTCATTCAAAATTTTACGTACTTTAATTAAGAGATGAGTCGAGATTGCATGCATACAGCATCGAAACTTTTCAGAGACGTCTCAGACATATTTCAACTGAAAAAAATGAAACATTTCAGAAATGTTTCGAAATATGTATGTCTCCAATGTTTCAGAGGTGTCTCTAGAATGTCCGCGATTCTTGAAACTTTGCAGAAATATTGCTAACCGTAATCTTCTGAATATAATAAATTTAAACATTTACTTCTGAAATACTTGAAATTTAGAGCACTTCAGAAACAATATTTAAATTTATTATATATTCCGAGAATTACAATAAAAATTGTACATAAAATACAATTAGTGTTTTTATTCTACACTGAGAAAAAATTCTAGTTACTATAACTACCAAATGTATAGTGAAATAGTATCAATTAAATATTTTGTCAATATAAAAAAAAATAATTTTATTTTATTAAATGTTTAGTAAGTATTATCAAATATGGTATAAGTTACTAAATATTTAGAAAAGTAAAATTATTTTTGATTACATTGACCAAATATTTAATTGATACTATTTCACTATACATTTGGTAGTTATAACCAGTCTTTTTTTTCAGTGTACGTTTTCATTTATTATCTGCAATCTGATTAATATGACAAATGTAAATATGATTTCTGAAATATATAATAAAAAGAATGCATAATATACACAAGAAAATAATATTTTGTTTGTGTAACATTCTTGTACTACTTAGCATACTACACTGACGTGAGCGGACTTAGAAAATATTCGCCCATTCAGTCGGCAAGAACAACAAACAAAACTACTTGGGTATATTAACAAGCTCAAGCAGAAAATTTGCCCAATTTTGGATATTTTAAAAAGCCCAATTTGAAAATCTGCTGCATGTGTTTGATTTCTATTGCAACGTTTCACGTCACAAGATTTTAGAAACATTTCTGTTACAATATTTCATACAACATTTTTCAGAAGTACTGCATATGAAATTTGAAAGGTTGAAAGCTCTCTGCAACAATCGGTGCTGCAGGGAGTTTCGTTTCATTCACAGATTATTGAATTGATTCCATTCGCAGACGGGAGTATTTGTCGCTCGGTGCGACACCCCAAGTCGCAAATTTACCGAAGATGGCCAACTTTCGAGGAGGGCGGGTGACTAACTGAAGTAAATGAAAGCGTGCTTTAGTGAAGGAGAGAACGGAGAGGATGAACGCGACTGGCCTCGCCGCACATATCACATCACCGACACACACGTTAACATATGCTTAACACACACGTAATACACGACACGACCCACACACGTATGTACGTCGACGCGCGCATGAGCGCACGTATGTCTGGATTAAGAGATGGAAGGAGCAGCCAACCCCCGCAGGGTGCGCAGGATGCACATATATCACGAGACGGTTTCCTTTTGATCGCTATCGCTCATCGACCCGAGCGTTATTTATTGCCCGTAATAATTTACGAGTTCGCGAGAGGGACACGCTCTGCAACGCGCATAAACGTCGCTTCCGGTATTCGGCGATATTCGGGCCGAATCTTTGTGCCTGTACGCGTAACATTCGCGTGGATCCATTCGCGGAAAATTATGGCGCGCGTATTCAAAGGCCATTCCCGAAGTGCCAAAAACATTCTCCTCTACGTATCGTTTTTTTTTCCCCGATTGGACATATTTATTCGCGCGACGGAGAGAATCGTCGGAAATGATAATAAACGACGATTTATCGTGTTTACTGCCTAAGACCTGCTTTAGATAATAAAATCCTAGTCGCTTAAGGTTTAGCTCCGTTAAACATTAAAGTTCACTATTAAAAATGGCATTAAATTTAATGTATTTTTAAATTACACATTAAATTTAATGTATCAATAACTGTAATTCATGTGGATGAAATTAGTGCACTTTTAGTGCACTTTTGACAACATTAAATTTATATTAAATGTACATTAAATGTTTTTTAATGTACCTGCTTGAAATTTGCTTCCGAAATTTACATTACATTAAATTCTGCTGCCGATTTTTAACAGTGTTTGATTATGAAAGAATGATAAACAATAAGGCAAACTCAAATATCCAATACACTTTCGTGATCTAAATAAACGTATGCACACGTGTCTGCTCTAAAATACAGTATTTCTACTATTCCCTGACATTTAATAGACACTCGATTTTATGGGGCTATAAAATTTTGGCAGAGCCAAAAGTTCGCGGAGAATAGAGTCTTCTTTTAGGTGAACAGGAGAAGGGCAAAATATGGATTTATCACGCAGCGCTTCGTTAAAGATAAATCGAAACGATTCGAGTTTGTAATAATAAAAACAGTTCATCTCGGAACGTTTGGATTGACGCGTCCCTCAATTAAAACGTCGTTTCACAGCCGTTATTGCATTTGTGAAATTATTTTTCGCAATTTAGACATTGCAGAGAAAATGCACTACTAATTCAACCACAGTTGATTTCTCTTCAATCGAGCAATTTGTGTAACCATGCATTATTTCGCGCGATTTATACATATCAGAGCGAATATCAAGTTATTATCGCGCGAGGGAGACTCATTTTCCTAATTACATAATTTAATTGAAAATGTTATTTCCTTCCCTATAAAATATTAATACCATCTTGTCCTCCCTTCCAAACGCGATCACGTGCACGTGCACGTTAATCCTTACTTGGCAAACGCATAATAATTCAAGCGTAATATTTTCAGAATGATATTCGAATCACGTCGGAATTATATGATATCGTTTCGATAATATCGCGAACGTTACATTCCCCATCGTCGAAAGTTCCTGTATTTGCTTAACGTTATTGGTGTCGCGAAACGCAGCTGGTCCCAGGTGAGCGCCTAAATCGACAGCGGTAGGAATTTTCCTCACCGCGGCTTCGATCGATCGATATCCCAATTTTACGGCCCGTCGAGTCGCGAAAGCCGAGGGCAGGTTCGAGGATCTTCTTTGGCACTGGCTAGATCCTTCGCGTTCTCCAGAAAGACTTAAATGGATTTCTAGCGGAAACTTAGACGCGGCAAACGATTCCCGTTTCGCGACGACGGAAGCTACTCCCTTCAAAATTTCCGTGCGAGAATTTCTGTATTTCTTGGTCAGGATGAAAAACCGCGTTAGTTCCCGGGTTTATTCGAGTTTATTATTCGCGTATAGAATATAATTGAGGCCACAAATGCTCATTTTGACGCGAAGAATAATGTAAGATTTCTCAAAAACAATTGTAATTTTTGCTAAATAATTTTATTTAGCAAAAACTTGACTTTGTTTTTAAAAAAAAAAGGATTTAATATAAACTAATTTTTCTAGAAATCTGTGCTGTCTAAAAGAAAACTAATACGGAGCAGGAGAAACTAGAAGATTTATCTGCGACAGTAATTTGATAGCGCAGGTCGATATTTCAATTTTTCAGTCTATCGAGTACCAAAATTCGGAGACGCGCAAGACTTCAACTGGAGAATGTTCCCGAGATCCCGCTTGGATCCCGCAAATTTGTGTCTCGTCGTGAAATCCTTTACTGGATTTCTCAAGGAAACTTTATCCCTCTCCACGTATGTGAGTCGCTGAATCTTATTTTTACGGATGTAAGGAAAGCCCAAAACAATATATCCCGGAATATTTACGATCCACTTCCACTTCCCTTCTTTGTCATATTAATTAAATATGAACTCATACCAAATTCGAATCACGAAAACGGAGAAAACTTGGATATCTCTACGTATTTTAACCCTTCGAAATTCTAGTCTCTTCTAAATTCTCCGATTTTCTACGTTTTCCGACTTAAAGTGTTAAAGAATTAAAGAATATATAGAGAAGTGCATAGTTAAGATACGTCTTTATTATTATACATAAAATAATCTCCGTCAGGAAAACCAAAACCTTAGCCATCCAAGTAGACACTGCCACGATTATTGATGATTATTCGATACGTAAGATATATCAAAGTAATTTATAAGATTCTTAGGATAACATATACAAGTCTGTGTTGAAGTTGTTATCAAAATCAATTCACGCGTATACACGGAAACATATATTTCACAAGAGGAAAGAAATTACTCTCTAAATTGCTCGAGCCAAAAGTTACGTACGTTAAAATCAATCTTTAGGAGGAACAAGAGAATGAATTCAAAGCCATTTTTTATCGCAAGTACGCGCGAATTTACATATGCCCGCACACGTCGTTCGGGTTAACGTAGTCGTAAACATTCCTTCTGTTCGCCGAACTCCAAGTGTGTCAGCGAATCCGATAAAATCGTGGATCGAACAGCAAAGCGGAATCTCTTTGTACGGGCACGATCGATATCTCGATTTTATGGAACGACGGGCACATCGAGTGCGCCCCCGCGAAAAAGGTATCGTACTCGAAGCGCGTTCTCCACTTCGCACGTTTTGCCGATTTCTTTCGTTATTCGCTGCACACGAATACAGGTCGTGTAT
>QKQZ01003186.1:0-25921 GCA_003595255.1 Solenopsis fugax | reverse complement strand
GGGGCTTAGTTTTTGAGATATTTTGTTGTCCAAGTTAAAATGGGACACCCTGTATATATATATCTTCATATTCCTACTGCATTTATGAAGTAATCCTTAAAATTTCAAAATAAAACTTCAATAAAAAATTTTAAAAAATTTGATGAATTGATGAAAAATATTAATAAAAATTATAAATAAATGCAAAAAATATTTTATATAAAACGAATAAACTAAAAATATACAATACAACATCATAGAACAAATTAAGATTTTCAAAATTGATTTCTTGCATTTTTTGTATGGTTAATGATTTCGACGATATAGTAATTTGAATGTTCGCATGTGCGATGTTTTTTATGAATTTTTGCAACTTACAAGCGTAAATAACTTCATGGAAAAAATTTCAAATTTTTTTCGTACAAGTGTCTCATTTTTCCTCTGTAGAATATGTCAGCAAATTAAAAAAAAAATTCTTTTTTTAATGACGATGCTTCAAAGATGCCCAATTTGATGTGAAATGAGCGATATCTATTATTATACACATTATTTTCAAGTGAGATTGCGAGTCGAACTATTTAGGATTTTAACGACGAGAAAAAAATCGTATATGTCTATGATTCCATTTTGATGCTAGCTCCTTAATTCACTTATCCATTTCATTAGAAAGGTAGTAAGACGTTCATTATACTTTCCACGTCCATGTGTAACTTGATGACCAATAGAGCTTTTCCGGCTATTATTCGCTGAGTTAATTTAAAGCGATTCCATTTTTTCAGATTATAAGTTAGTCTCATCGCGAAGTTGCGTGTCGAACTTCAGGTTTTAAAACGATTATCCGCCTACTGACATTCACTCAAAGATTTATCCTGTAGAATTATCCTTTTTATAGCATCCGCACTTGATTTAACGTTTTTAACTCGTCGCTTAACCTTTTTGTACACTTGAGTAAAATTTAATCTGTCTGCACTGTAAGGAATACATTTAATGTATTACGATTTAATTAATAAAAAAACCGTGTAGTATATTATAATACAATATAAAAAAGAATATATACTAAAAAGAAATAATAATATTAAATTTCTATGAAATTTCTGTGAAACTTTTACGATGTTTGTAACGAAAAGATTTTAAAATATATTCACGCGCTAGTGTTAATGATAATAATTATAATAAATTACGTCATTTTATAATTAATCATTAATAATTAAAATCATAGAAAGTTTATCAATTGAAGCTATAAAATAGGATAAAACTTTCTGAAAAGATACATTTCGAACTGCAACAATTATCTTTTATTAACATTAACTCAATAATTTGTGAAATATTTTAATGCAAAAGTGAAAGTTAATTACAATTTATTGATAAAATATAAGTATTATGGTCTCGATTTAATTTATATTACTATATTTTAATGTAAAGCACACTTGATTCGAATTATACAAAATTATTTAGATTCAGGTTCAAGATTAAAATATTTATTTCTTTTTCAATATTTTAAAATATTGTAGTTACATTTGTTATCTTTTAATAATAACAATTTCAATAATATATATGCCCAAAATCTTGGTCATTCTTTTTTTTCCTTTGCAAATGAGTCCCATGCTTTTTCCGCGAGGTGAAAGCAGCGAAAGTTCGATCAGACAGTGCGTGACGAAGAAAATATTCGACGTGGATAGTGGTGACATTGTTAGATTCGCATCGCTTGATATCCAGGTGATGGTACCTGCGCAGAGAGCTAGCTGGTTCGTTATACAGAGTGACCTATAATAATATATAATTATTACCACTTCACTTTTATCATGCTTCGGAGCTGTCTGCTGTTTGGAATGCAAGGTTTTCCTCGTTACACTATTTATTATTTATCGAATTTTTGATTATGAAATATATGACAGCCTTTTATATAAAACTGTATTTTAAATAATTTGAAAATAACAATAGAACATAATAGAATAAATATTCTCGTAATATATTATACAGGGTGTCCGGTAATGATCGTCGCACTTCTCGTGGGTTGATAGAGCAAGTCAAACTGAACAGAAAAGTCCTCTACCATTTTGAAAAATTTACAATAATTAACGAGATATTAATTACTGAAAATTCATTAACTTGGCCCGGCCTACCGCCTACCGCTCAAATCGCTCAATGCAAACGCGCGAGAAGTTGTTTTTTTCAAGTGGAACCATGCTTCTCGTGTGTCTGTCTATTGCTGCTTGTAATAAACGATAGCGTCTCGCGGCGCCGCGCCGGGCGGCACTATTTCGCCGCGCGTTTGTATTTGGCGATAGGCCAGGCTATCGATAGTTTTCAGTAATTAACATCTTGTCAATTACTGGGATATTTTCAAACTTTACAGAACTCTTCTACACAGTTTGACTTGCTCTCAGCCAACGAGAGGTGCGGCGGTCATTACCATACATCCTGTATATGTATATGTATACTAATATTAAGAGAAAAGCGTTTGATATTTATGACAATTGTATAAAATAGTTACGGTTAGGAGTTCTATTTTTATTATTGCTACATGTTAATAATAATAGTAACTTTATGTGTGTGGTTATACCAACTATGAAAACATTTTACTTTAAATCTTGATAATTTCAAATATTAATATAAGAAAATATCAAAATAACAAAAATAAAATAAACATTTTCATAGTAAATCAATTATAGTGAATAGAACTGTTTTTTAAATAATTTGCTTACTATTTACATATCTAATAGCTATAATTTTCAATTAAACAATTAATAATATATAGTTGTCACTGAAAAAACTAAATGAATAAATTATATTAAAATGCGGCAATTGCAACTATTTTTTTCTCTCAATGTATATAAAAGCGAAATACAATTGAGAAACAAAACTTCCGACGCAAAAGATTTCGTGATTCAGAAAGACGATCTCGAGCACGTGACTCGAATAATCGAATGGTACCACATGAATAAATCCTTTTGAAGTTCGGACATATGTATGTCGACGAAAATTCCTCTCGCGTCTTTCGTGAATTCGCACATACGGATTCGGAGGATTTCGAAAGTCTACCGCAGAGGATCACTTTTTCTCTGTATATGTTTGGTGAAGCTAAAATTCTAAATCAAGCATGGAGCAAAAGTGAAGTACTGCCTTCTCTCTTTCTCTCTTTTCCCTCCCCCCTCTCCTTTTCTCTTTTCCTCGCCCTTTTTCCATCACTCTCATAAGACACTAATGAGCGAATTGTCGGAACGATTGGTTGCGCCCTTTCGACCGACCGATCGATAGAAAACTTGATTTCGTCTGCGAATAAACTTGCGGCAATTTGCACTCGAAAGCTCGACTTAGAACTTGTCACCTTAGTCGCTATTGCTCGGAAAACCGATACCTCGTTATCAACATATTAGAAGATGACAGAACGAAATTAAAGTTCGAGGCATGCTTTATAAAACGTATTGTGATTCCCGATACAATTGTCTTGTACATTATTTTGAGCTTTTTTTATTTATATTTTTCATGATATTGCCAAGAATAAGAATTTGAAAAAAGAACTTTCTTGAACAAATGTATCGTTTATTCGGAAAACGTATATGTAATTTATTGCTTATTACTTAAACAGTAAATTATTTATTTAACAAATTACGTTGCACTACATTTGTGCACTTTGTAAATATTATAAATATTATAAATTCTTCAAAATTCTTATGCTGCACTATTGATATTAGCACATATTGCTTTTTTAACTAAAAACAATTTTTTAAAAACATGGAATTTACAATTTTTTTTATGTGCCACAATTTTTTCTAAGTCTGCTATTTATAAAACTATGCAAAAACAATTTTCAATAAAGATGATAATTTCACAGATGAATAGAAGAAATTGAAGGGTTTCCTACAAAAACCAAATAAGTTCAAAAAGTTAAATTTAAAATTTAAAGTTTAATGAGAAAACTAAAAAAATTTTCTCATTAAACTATTCAGTGTAACATGGTAATTTTTTTGTAGATATAAGTATGAAAACAATGTTAAATTTTATAGACTTTGATTAATATCACTTAAAAAATAAAAAATTTGTAGACTTGTTTGGTTCTTACGGAAATTTTATATTGATTACCTATTTATCTTATATAATATCTTGCATTTATTTTCTTTATAATATTACTAATGATAAAGATGAAGAAGAAAATTACTTAAAGTATAAAACAATAATTTTTCCGCTTTTTATTTACAAAATTTTACAAATTGTTCTTAATAAAAACCTTTTACATTTTTTTTTATATAAATATGATAATTTTTCTTTGGCTATAATAGAAACGTATATAAGAATATATCATAGGCTTTAATATTTTGAGAACCCATTTAATCCTAGGTCGCCATTGCCATTTTTGGTTTTTTGTCTATTATATTATACCAGGTTTGTGGAAGTCTATAACTTTATCATTTTTGCTACATCTCTGATATGAAAGCATACTTTTTAGTTCAAAATATGTAAAATCGATACCTCAGAGTATGACAAAGACAGATAAACAAGAATCAAATAAAAAATATTTTATTCTCAAGTAATTACAATTGTTAAAAGAAATTGTATTGCAAGAGTTCGCAAAAAATGACTATTTTGATTTAAAAAATCTCAATTTTTTAAATTTAAACTTTAAGCAAAAAAGCAGTGGAATTTTTTAGATTTTTTGAACTAACAAAAAGGTATGTGAATCGCCCCAAAAAGTTTAATTATTTGAAATATCGAAAATCGATATTTTTGAAAAATGAATAAATCATGATTTTATAACTAATGAGCAAAATTGTATTATTTGAACATTATAAACTTACAAATGAAGGGTTGTAATAAATATTATTTTACATATAAATAAGGAGTATGGACCTTGAAGAGGATCTTAGAAGTTTCACACAGTTCGCGTGTGTTAGTATGCAAAAGACGAAAGAATTATATAAAAACGTCACAGCAATGTAAAAAAATCGTGTAAAACAAATCCTGAGTACGTCGTACCCCAGTATGACGATCTAGGGTTAAAAGAAGAAAATAAAAAATCGCTGGACTTGTTTAATTCTTGCGGAAATTTTATATTTATTATCTATTTATATTTATATTTCTTATTTTTTGTTTGATTTTTGCCGAAACAAAATTATGTACGCTAGAAAATGATTTGGTATTATAACTCCGATTAAAAAAATGGATTATTGATTTTGTGGAAAATCCTCATTTATATTTATTCAAATCTTCAACTATTATATTTATTCATAATAGTCAACGCATATATATAGGCCATTTACGAAATAAAGTAGTGTGAGCATCTTACAGCTTTGAATGAAAATGGAACTCTAATAGTGTTAGTGAATTACCAACAATCTGGAACCGCGCGCGCGCGTATCATCGATAATTACTTCAAAGTATCATATTATCTTTTATTATGCCAGAAATACCGAAAATAAAGACCTTATTTCGTAAATGACTTAATACTTGTAATCTAAAATTCACAGGCTAATAAATTTTTTTAGTAAAATTTAACAGTTACAAAAGGTTACACTAATAGAAATCAAGAAATTCTATTTATTATATATAATTTAGCATCGTTGACACATTTAACCCTTTCGCACTTTCGTTGCTCTGAGGCAACAATCTCCATATTCATCCAGACGTCAAACTAATCGATATTTGAATAACAGCAATGCAACAACAACATTTTGATTTCTCCAAAACTGTTAATAGGAAAAGTGTGAAAAAAATCAGCATCCATCTTTACACTAATAGCAACAATAAATAAAAAAAAATTTTTCAAATAGAATTAATTCGAGATTGTAAAGCAAAAACTTATAAATTTTTTTCGAAATGACATCAGCAATAAGAATTTACAAGAATTCTATTATATTGCTTCACAGGAAAAACCGCAACTCTAAAATTTCATATGGTGTATACAGATTCTACAATCTTCATACAGCGTACGAAAAATGCATATACTCGTTGAAATTTTATTTTCCTCAAAATCTCATGGCTCACTTTCGCTCAATACTTATAAATCCAGAAGGCTTTTCATGGAAAGATTATTAAATTGTAGTAGAGTGTTAAAAAAAAAATGTAGAATGACTGTATATGTTGCTGAACAATCACCAGTAAATAACTGTTTAAGAATAATATTAAAATAACAGGACTTTAAAATAATGAATTGCAAATTAATTGATATTTTTCAGATATAATTTTCATACAGATTTGATTAAAATATGAATTTTTATTTGAAAATGTAATTATAAGTTGTTTATTAATTGGATTCAAATTCTTATTTATTCATTGACTGATGCAGAACCTACACTAGACAAAAATGGATAAAAATTAATTTGTAAATCTTTCGGTGCGCATAATTTCGTCATTACAGATTTCTCTTATACGTTCACTCTCATTATTCCCACTGCACACTTTACAATATGGTCAGCCGGCCAGCCAACCTGTGGTACAAAAATCCCGCAATGCCAAGGGGAAGTTTCGCGTGCAGCCGGACGATAATGCGCACCGCTCGGGAACGATGATTTAACGCTTTAACAGTGGATTGTCGCGACCGCGAAGACCGCAAAGGGTTACGAGCGGTCAGTCGAGCCCTTTCCTGGCGCCGGTCTAGCTTCGTCGTCATTGTTAATTATTTATGTTTTCCGATCTTCACACCCTTCACTGCCTGACGTTAATTGAATTCGCGTTCGTTGCATGGGAGCAACTGTCTCCGGTAATTTCGCTAGTACACAGCTACCGCGTGCTGGTTGAAAGTGTCGATGAATGTTCGTTTAACCTTTTTGCCCATGTCGTCTATTGTAATGGACGTCTTACGCAATTTCTCGTTTTATTTCGTAAAATATAATAAGTATTATATAATATAATATTCGGTGTATAAATATATAATTCTAATTTTTTGTTAAATTCAAGGTTTATTTTAAAAGAAAGTAAGATAAGTGTATCCTATATGGCCTAATATCCAATATCACCTACTTGCTGTTTCTTATAATTAGGTATATGATGAATTGAACAAATAACGCTAGCATGCCGTATATACTAGTTGTAAACGTGACTTGTTTGCAACTGTTGATTTCTATAATTTTAAGCCATCTTTTAACTTATAAATTCCATCTCGGAAAAATAATGTGTCTGGTAAAGTCATCAAGCCATTTTCGGATCTCAATCACTGATTGGAAGTGCATATCAGATAAGGCGTGTTGCATTTATCAGAATAAGTGCTAATTTGATGGATCTATAGCTGGTGAATACACCTGGTGCTACAAGACTTTCCAGCCAAGATTTATCATGTCTTTTGTCTTAATTAGACCAAAGGCAACGTGTGACTTGTTATGTAGCAATTTCATAGAACGTTCTCCTTTGCCAGTATACAGATGTTTTTGTTCCAATTCTTGACTCAAGCGATTTAATCGACGTTGGTACAAGTCTGTAGTAACTGTTTCATTCGGTTCTAACAATTATAATAAATCACGCTCTTGATTAAACTCTTTCGATAGTCTTCAAAGCGTTGTTTGTCGGAGATTGAAATCCTCGCTTTTAAACCGCTTAAACCAAAATGTGCACACATTGTACAATACAATGCTTTCGTTAAGAAAAGAACAAAAACGATTCGCAAGATTTTGCAACATTTTTTTTGTTGGAATTCATAAAAAATACGGTGTTGGATGAACAACTTATCTGTCATTTTTTACGCTAATAAATTGATATTTTTTAAGAGATATTTATGTCGAGTCTTCCACTAAATTAAGTGCCATTTTTAGCTATATGTCAACACTACATAACTTCAAAAGAATGGGAATATTAATTTTAAATTAATTTTTTAACTACTTAAAAAAATTGGATTATTTATTTGTACACCTTAGTTAATATTTTTCATATTTTAAAAATGTTTATTGTACTTTAACATCTGCACCGAAAAAAAATTCTTAACTTGAGTAAATTTTCCAACTTGATTAAATTTTTGTAGTTTAAGTATATATATATTTAACTTAAATACAAAAAATATTTGAGCTTTATATTATATATTTAACTTAAACACATAAATACTTGAATGAAAGTTTAATCAAGTAAGAAATTTAATCAAATTAATAACTTTTTTCTTAGTACATATAATATAACTTTGATGCTTTGATAAAATAAATATCTGGAATTTAATATGCTCATAAATTAGTTTCCATAAAGATTACACTATCAGTTATAAATTTAAAATTTAAATTTTTTAAATTTAAAATGATAAAAAAATTAAATGTATCTAGATATAGTTTTTTGTTTCTTTTTCTTACCGTAATGTTTTTATGCATTGCAGATAAATCTACGCCTCATCCTCGTCAGTGGCAAGACAAAAGAGTTCCTATTCAGTCCAAGCGATTCTGCGGGCGATATAGCGCACCATGTGTTTGAAAATTGGCCGGAAGGTGAGTTAGTCATTGTCGTTTCTAAACTCTGCTTGCATCAATCCACATTCCGTTAGTGTTACTATAATATAATTGCTATACAGCAGCTGGATCTAACATATGATGCCACACATCTGCAATTATGACCATTAATTACTGAACTGCCATCACACCACGGTAATAGAGTTGCAAAATCATTGTGTAAAATATTTATATATTCGAGAATCTGTTACAATCTCTATTACTGAAAAGTTATTAAAATAAAGAATGTATAATAATTAAAAAATTATGAAAATATTACAAATACAGATTGTTTTATATGACATTGAAAGTGATATAAAAAATTGTGCGGCGATTTTGTTATTTTTATGAATCAAAAATTATTTCAATAAGAAGTAAAAATGTTCTGTAATAAAAATATAAATCTGAATTTTTTAATGCAAAAAATTCAGATTTATATTTTTGAAGTATTCAAGATAATTTATATAAAGTTTCATTATGATGCAGATTGTTTTACAAATAAGCAAAATTTATTTATTTACAAAATAACGAGTCAAAATTGCAATAAAACTTTGCATAAATCAGCTTAAAATACTTACCTGAAGTATTTATTAAAAAATTAAGATTTTTGTCATTGTGTTTTATAATAATAAATATAAAGTAAATAAACTAGATAAAAATATTAAAAATATTCTATTCACATGAACATAATTTTTACGTGTACATAGTTAAAGTAAAATAAATATTAACACTTTCTAATTTCAATTTACTTTGCAGAAACTGTACGGGTGATACATCCGGGAGATTAAACAATTAATTCTAAAAATAATGACAAATTAACAAAACTATATATGTAATAAATTTAGAAATAATGTGTAATTAGAGAACAAAGAATTACGAATTAATTACGAATTTGAAAATTACTTTTTTTTAAACAACGTATATATGTAGGCATTTTCTTTTTTAATATAATAAATTGATATAAAAAAATTCAGAATTAAAATATAAAATAGTCATGGAGGATAGAAATAATTAAAAAATTTTGTTCTTAATCTTTACTGTGAAAAGTTTCATATTCTTTGCATTTATCGCTACTCTCTGAGAACCTACATCATCTTTTTAAGGTTTGAGGAGTTTTGGTGCTTTCGAAAATTTTTCGCGAATTGTTGGATAGAGCTGGAGAAGAGAAGAACTTTCGGCATTCCGCAAATACTATCTTTGTGTTGCAGACTGGGCAGAAGAGGCAGTTGCCAAGGCGGAGATTCTGCGGCTAATTTACCAGGGCCGTTTCCTACACAGCAATGTCACACTCGGCGCTCTTGGGCTTCCGTTTGGAAAAACCACGGTGATGCATCTGGTGCCGCGGGAGAATCTTCCGGAGCCTAATTCTCAAGGTAAATTCGCGAGATGCGACCGTGTTAGCTCCTCCTCCATTAAGGTCATTACGAAACTTCTTGTATGCCTTTCCCTTTTCTCTTCCCCATACTCATCGTAAAACTAGACGCGCGCAAAATTTTTTTTAACCTCGTTCGAAATAAACTTCATCATAAAATTATAAAACACCCTCGTAGATTATAAAATTAAATCATGATATCTATCTTTTATTATGTTACATTAACTTATTCACATAACACATATTGTTTATTAAACCATTATTGTCATAAATTGAAATAGATTATTTACTAAAATTGCTGAAAATTATTTTTTTTACTATATTTAAGCCATTCTTGCAATATTTCTAACACTTCTCGGACAAATGATTGTTTTTTCTTATCATTTGAGGATTCAAACAATGATTTTTCAAGGTCTATTTAAAATTAACTTGGAGGCCAAAATTGTGACACTATTTTTAACACCCTCCTTTACTCTCAAAATCATGATAGTCGTAGGATAACATGGATCGTATGATATAAAGTATTTTATTCTATAATATAAGAATTTGATTAAATTTTGCTAAATATTGAAATTATAACCTTCAAAGAATTTTACTATACAATATGTACAATATTGATACTCGATTTCCAACCTATAACAATCTTTGTTTCTCCTCTCTGATACAGTAGTGTCCGATTAGCGCTCGCTCTCATTATCTACTACATCGTGCTAGAGTTGATATAAAGAGAGTTACGCCAATTAGCCGGAAACCGCCATTAGTAGACAATATATATAACTGCATATCCGAAATTTCTAAATACAACACAAGCGATACTGTTTAATGTAATGTACAATCCAGTGCTTTCCAATTATGACGCAAGTCGATATAATCATACACAGCCGTTTTTTCATATACAGCGAACATTCTTAACCTCAGTTTCTGCGGATTTGTCTATCAATGGCGGAGCCAATCAGCATTAGGCACTTACATTGTCGTAACTCTTTATACCAACTCTACATCGTACGCTTCGGGAGCTCCATCTATTAACGATCGATTGAACTCCATGGAGCGTTCTCGGACTAGACGGGAATCGATCGCGAAATTCGATTTTGACATATCCCAGACAGCACACAATATTTATGATAAACATTAATAAATATTTATCAAAAATATTTTTTATAAATATTATAGAAATATTTTATATATATTTTATGTATATTATGGAAAAAAATCATAAAAATCTTTATCCAAAATATTGTTAAAATATTTATTAAATATTTTCTAAAATTTTTGTGGTAAATGAAAAATAAATATTTATAAAAATATTTTGTAAAATATTTCTGTAAATATTTATGATAAATAAAAAATATTTATAGTAATATTTTATAAACATTTTTTAATAGATATTTTGGTCATTTAGATTTTTGAGCAGTACGCAGCACTGCCACTAGGTAGACACGGAAGTTTTGTATCTCATAAGTAAAAAAATCTCGAAATATAGTAAAAGGCATAGCATTGTGTTATTTTTCAATCTTGTTTTAACAAAAATATTTGTTGAAAACGAGTCCCCAAAATTGGACTCCAGATTGAAAAAAAGACAATTTTAGCAGACAAAGACAATTTTTCATTGAAATTTAATTGAATGGGTATGTTGGGTACGTATTATGAAACTGTTCGGAATTAATTCTGATCGGAATTATTCGATACCAAATAATTTTGTATAAATTTTGTAAAAAAAGTCAAAATATTTAAAAAAAATTTTTATTATAATGATTAATAAACATTTTAAAAATATTTATCATAATATTTAAGAGAGAGTAGGGTAAGCCGGACCTATTTGCAGTTTTTGCTCTCCATAAGACGCAAATAAAGTCCGATCGTAAAACCGAAGGTGCCGTTGGAGAGGTAATTTAATTCCCTTCATTTTTGCTTCAAACCATTTTGATGTATCTCTCACCTGTGTTGAACTATAATGGAAAATGTAAAAACGCTCCAGTCCGATTTGGAACTACTTCGGACCATTCCCTGGTCCAAATCGGACACTTCTATTTCTGTCGACTTTTAAATAGAATTTTGAAAGATTTTAATGTATTTTTTTAAATATTGAGTAAAAAAGAGCAATTTGACAGTAAAAAATAAAAAATTTGTTAAAAAAAAAAACAAATTAGGGACAGTTTATATAATTAGACGTTTCCCCGGTTATGTTATGATATTGTTATTATACATATAATTAGAGTTGAAATCAATAAAATTCAATTATTTCGAGTCTGAAGACTCATAATATTTTACTAATTTAACATTTCTAGGATCAGATTTAATCGGCCGATCACCAGTGCTACGATCAGGTTGCAATTCTGATGTAAAAGTCCGATTTGGACACAAGTCCTTTCGAACTTTGAAACAAATTTTACAATAAACCGCAAAAGTGATCACAAAATGATTGATATTTTTTAATTCTACACTCTTTAATTATTTTAAATCAGTTACCTTTAGTATCTTTTAAATAATGATTTACAAGTATTTTCTTTTTTTAAAAAATTTTCGCACGATGGCTGAAAATACATATTCGCGTTTATTCTATAAATTTTATGACAGAGAACTGTCAAACTGCTGTTACATGTTCGATATCTTATAAAGACTTTACTTTATAAATATCATGCAAATCTGCTTAATCGTATTTATTTAAATTATAAAGGTCCTATTTGGAACATGGTCCGATTTAGCCTACTCTCCCTCATAATATATATTTTTGTAATATTTATGAAAAATATTTCTGATCTGTTAAATTTAAAATCCCAAAAATATTTATTAAATATTTATGATAAATATTTATAAAATATTAAAATAAATATTATAAATATTTTGTAAATATTTTATAAATATTGTGTGCTGTCTGGGAGATGTACTATATATATAGTAAAAATTAATTCACTGCCTTTATGTTAAATTAATTACAAATCCATTTAAAATTTAAACATTTTTCTGTCATTTTAGGATTTTGAAGTATTTTCTTTAATATTTACAAAGCACGGTATAGCTTGGTAAAACAGATGATAAAATCTCACAAAACACGATGATATCCAATAAGCATTATATTAGACATTATATTCTTTTCGCATTTCAATTAAAGAAAAATACTGTTAAAACCGCGAATAATTTGTTCTTGGTCGAAGGGCAATAACGCATGAAACATATATTACAAGAAATAATATCAGATATTTCAGAACGGAATATTTCGATCTTTGTGATCGAGAACATCCTGGCCAATCAAAAAAATTTGAAGACGATAAACTTAAGCAGTTTCTAAGTGAAAGATTCCACTCAAACTCAAAAGAAACTCACTTTACAATTTGGAGTGACCCAGAAAGCGATTTCCTATCGTTTGAAACTAGGAAAGATCCAAAAGCTAGGTCGATAGATTCCACATGAGTTTAATCCAGACAGTAAAAAACGATGTCCTTGCTGACGAGAGTCAAACAGAAGGATTTTTTGTACAAAATCATAACGAGTGAAAAATGGATGTTGTATGACAATTTTAAACAAAGAGAAAATTATGAATTAATCCCGATCAACATCGACATTAACTGCGAAACCAAATATCCATGCCAAAAAAGTCTTACTGTGTATTTGCTGAAATATGAAAATAATAGTATACTACTAATTGCTAGAATTCGAGCATTGCTTGATCAGATTATCAATTCAGAGCTTTACCAACAGCAGTTCATCCGTTTGAGTAACGAACTTGAAAGAAAATGACCATTTACTGGACATGGAACGAGGCAAATTATTTTGTAGCACAACAATGGCTCGGCCACATCAGGGCTGGATAACTTATGGGCCAAATGTGGCTAGTGTTTTGAGCGCCTCTATAGATCTCGCCCTACCTATTTTCTAGGGATACTAGTCCAATGAATGAATAATGTTCTTCGTGCCTTTTGCAATATGTGGCCCAGAGATGGAAAACTCCCATGTATTTCGCGTGGCTAGTGTTTTGAGCGCCTCTAGAGATGTTGCCCTATCTTATGAGGAACTAAAATTCAATATGGCGTATATCTCAGCTGATCTCGCCATTAATCTGGATTAGTCTGTGCAGTTCAGTACTTCCACGCTTTCGCGTTCGTAACTTTTGTGTCTTGGACAGCATTGGAAAAGAGGAATCGGAGGTTCGAGGACCAGGAATTGTGTGCCTTCATGAATCTCGTTGAGGCGGCCGTGTACGTGTTATATGTTTAGACGTCAGCAATCGTACAAAATACGTCCAAACACGTGCACGGTCTCAACGAGACTTATGAAGACACACGATTCCTAGCCCTCGGATTTCCGATTCTTTTTCCAACGTTGTCCAAGGCACAGGTCATGAACGTAGAACTGCACAGAAATAAAATTATGATGTATGCTTTTAATTATTAAAAATTTAGTGTAGATAAAAATCATAAAATGGTCTTATCTATACTAATGGTTCTTATATGTACTAAATGGTATCGCATTTTTATTGACAAAACGCCATTTTTTAATTTTAGTTCCTCATAAGATAGGGCAACATCTCTAGAGGCGCTCAAAACACTAGCCACGCGAAACACATGGGAGTTTTCCATCTCTGGGCCACATATTGCAAAAGGCACGAAGAACATTATTCATTCATTGGACTAGTATCCCTAGAAGATAGCGTCTGGTCATATAACGTAATCTTTTTAATTGGTCAATAAAACAATGCCCTGAAAATGGCGTCACCAATCACACAGTACAGAAATCGTATATATTCCGCTTAGTCAACTATAATCTATACTGAAAAGCTAAGTTCAATAGAAAGAAAAGAGACAGATGCGGGACGAGAGAGAGGGCAAAGAAGTACATTTTTGTCTTTTTCTACTGAAAGATACTTTTAACCAATTACAAACCAGCTAGACAAAGAGAGAGATGTATGTACTTCGACAACTATCTTTTCTTTCTACGTGCCCGGTCCAGGCTCGACCTCGAACATGGCAGTTAGCCTTCCAGTCATGGAGGACTGGAAAGAGCATTGCGGTCGTCGGGGTATGAATTTTGTAATCGGAAGTACATCACGGGAGTCCGCCTTTAACGCGCTTTGTTACCGTAAGTAGCGTTGCAGTCGATATACACTGTAGACGTATTCTGTAACTCTTAACGACAGTTCGGTATCGTTACAATGTCGTTGCGTAGCTTTTCTACCACGTATAATATCTGCGCAACAACGCTGTAACAATATCGAATTGTCATTAAGAGTTACAGAATAGGCCTACTGGGCACGTTCCACTCAATGCTTGCAACACTCATGGAATCATTACATCTTTGTTGTTTGCTAAATATTAAACAAAGACAAATAATGCTTACGAACGTTAAGTGGAACTAATCAAATCCTTTTTTATAGCATTTTTCCTTGGCTGCACTTCCACTCACTAGCGCAACACTCATTGTAACGTGCTTTCCATGGCTGGTGGCGGCGAACTTTATTCGGGGTAGTGCAAGTTTTATGCACAAAGTGTGATTTCGCTACATCGTCTCAAAGAGACGGAGTAAACTTATAATTCCGGAGTAGGTTTATAATTCCGAATAAGTTTTTTAATATTTATTTATGATACTCTGAAAAAAATTATTACGATACAATAATCGCTGAAATTCGATTTGAATTAATCTTCTTCAGTTTATTTCCGGTAGCAGCCATCTTGGACCACCTATTATACCCCCACCACCGCAATGCTCTTTCCAATCCTCCATGCTTCCAGTATAGATTATAGTTCAGTATAGATTATTCTGCTTAAGCGCTAATGTGTCACCCCCGCGTCGTCCCCTAGCCATTTTTAGGTGCGTGGTCAGACTATCTTCTATACTACATTGGACTAGAAAGTTCTCCCTCATGCGGTTTATTCCGGAACTAGCCCCATCGAATTATTACCTGTTCCGATCGCTTCAATCATTTCACTAATACGCGTTTTAATGTACATGTATTAGATTACAAATAAACAAATAACTTATAATAAATAAATGTTAATTTAATAATATAAATTGCATAACACAACTTAAAATTACATACATTTTAATAATATAACATTTATAGCATATTTAATAAGTTATATAATTGTTAAATATAATAAATTTTATAAAAATATTAATTTTTTAAGTCAAATAATTAGATGCAATAATACGCTGCAATGCAAATGAAAACAAAAATTATAAAAGTAAAATTTGAACTTGCGATTCACATTACTATAATTAGACGCTTTACACACTATGCCGCTTATTATCGATTCATTCTTATCAATCGATACATTATCAACTTATAAATATACAAATGCGTTTTTCTCGCGAATACTTGAACGGCTTGTTATATTATTTTACCATGAATTAATGGGAGAACTGAACTATTATATACAGAGTGTCTCAGACTACCCGTACACCCCTTTTATCTTCGCAGGATAAGGTCCAATCAAAAATATGTTCAGACAAAAGTTGTAGGGCTTAAAACGCATGCACACACGAGATTAAATCCGACTAAGTAACCTCCACATGGTACATCTTGGGTAATGCTGATGCTGGCGGTACTGTAACTTTCAAGTCTTATAACTCGAAAAGTACTTAATGGAAAAATATTTTATTATAGCGTTTTGGAAAGCTCTCGAGGTAAGCTACAAGAATATGCAATAAAAAATGGGGGGTTCCATTTAAAAAAGTTGATGTAATTTTGATCTGACCTTTGCGACGCCACCCAAGGTCAAACTATTTAATAAGATCAATAAATAGATCTTTTTAAGCCCTACAACTTTTTTAAATGGAATCCTTCATTGTCTGAACATATTTTTGATTGGACCTTATCCTGTGAAGATAAAAGAGGTGTACAGTCGTCAGCATTAGAGTTGCGACACTTTTTGTTCGATGGATTTTAGAACACAGCCTTGCTCATCGAGCGGTGAACGTAATTGGTTCTTACCTGTGGAGCCAACCAATTACGTTTACCACTCGATGAGCAAGGCTGTGTTCTAAAATCCATCGAAGAAAAAGTGTCGCAACTCTAATGCTGACGACTGTACGGGTGATCTAAGACATCCTGTATAATATAAAATTCCGCCAAATCAAAGGGGATAATGTCTGGTGCACCTCTTGTTAAAGCAAAAAATGGACAAGGAAAATAAAATAATGCTGTTGTGTAGTGATCAGGCTTTCATAAATAATCACTCCTGGATACGATCTACTCTTTATTATATTAATTACAGAAGTTAAAAAAAGAACTTGTCGTCTCACGCTCTGTATGAAAGCTCAGGGCCTCTTTCACCAATCTTCATTTAGCTAACCAACCGGTTAGCCCATTAGAATTGATCAATCGCATTTGTCATTTCACATAATAGGCAATGCGATTGGTCAATTCCAATGAGCCGGTTGGTTAGCTAAACGAAGATTGGTGAAAGAGGCCCTCAATCGGAAAAACGGAACCACAGTAACTCAAGATCTGTGTCCCCCGCGCCCTCTGCATACGCCTTCCCACCATCGCTCTAACTTCACATGCAAAGTAACTAGATATATGAGAGGCACGAAACTAGACTATTTCAAATGACTGAGCGTTTACTCTAGAAATACGATCCATTTTGCAGTTGGTAATTCATAAATTTAATCGGCCGATTTTTTAAATCAATCGGAGTTAATAAGATCGGGCCTGCCTTCAAAGAATTTTTGTAGAATTTTAATAAAATTTAGTAAAATTTTAATAAAACTTTAATCAAATTTAGAAAAATCTTAATCAAACTATCCTATAATATAAAATAGTTCAGTTAAATTTTACTAAATTTTATTAAAATTGCAGTAAAATCTTTAAAGATTATGTTGTTCCACGACTATTATGATTTTTACAGCATAAAGAGAAAATTCTTCCTGTGTACTGTTTTCCATAACAAATTTTAAAATAAAAATTGTTTAATTTTATTTTTGCTATGTATTACAATTTTTGAGAGTATTTTTACGTGTTCATAATGCTTTATATATTTTGGTGTTCCTAGAGGAAAATAAATTATCCGGATAAGAGTTAATTCCCTGCAACTCGTATAAAAACACGTTGTGCACACTGTGTCGCATTTTTATTAATATCCAGTTAAATCTTCGCTTGTTATCGTTCTTTAAATTTGTTTACTTGCCGTTCTAAACTAAATCTATCGGTACGTGACGCGCTTGCGTAATTATTACGGCAAAATCTCGTTACAACGAGCTGCCGTCGTGGATCTCCAAATTGAATTTATTACACCAAAAGTTCGTTACATCAAGCCGCGTATTAAACGCGGAGATTCAATCACACTTCGTTATAGCGAAAATGTCGTATTTCATCGATGTTCATTATAACAGGATTATGTAGATTAGCTTTATTTAGCCGTTAATTGATAGCGATTTATACAGGATAATCAAGAAGGAAAGAATATATTGAAAATAGATTTTTCGGAAAATATATTCTCAAGCAGAAATATCAAAAAATACACAAACAATTTAGTGCAAAATACACCAGGAGTTGTCATAACTTCATTTGCAGTAAATTAAAATATTACATTATTTGAAAGTATTATAATATCAAATTAAGATAGCATGCCAAATTGAAAAGCAAGATAAAAATTCTATAAGAATAAAATTTAAATTTAGAATCGGTTCCTTATATTTCTGATATCAACACGTCATTACAATTAAGAAAAATTTATTCTGTCAAGATGGTATTTGTGAATCGTTATAATGAGATTTGTTATGACGCAATTTAACACACACCATCAGCATCGCAAAGTTTTGGAGATTGGATTAAAGACTTCTAGTGAAGTGTTCATGACCAACATTGACAAGTACAGATCGATTACAATATTACTTCTTATCTTCAATTAGCGATAGAAGTAATTCGCTAAATTCATTCAAATAGAAACTCCATTTATTCAATTAATTTTACAAAAAAATGTAATTAATTTTTTTAAAAAGGACCCTGAAAAGGATCGATTTCTTTAGAAGAATTAGAAAGTGATCCTGAAAAGGGCCGATTTCTTCTTCTTTAATTTCTTTTCTCTCCAGCAGATTCTAGGTTTTGTCCTTGTAAAATATCTTCCGAAAAATTTCGACGGAGAAGAAGATGGAATAAGGGTCAGTTTTCTATCTAATTTCTCTCACTCGCTGTCTGATTTTTGATCTCTTGAGGCTTCGTCTGAACTGCCTCATCTTCTTTCACTGGAGGAAGAGGAGAAAGCGTGAAGATGTCCTTTTCCAGATTCTTATGTCTTGTGATCTCAGGACCGCCCTTGGAAGTCTGATAAATTTGACTGGCGGAAGGTCTATTAGATGCAGTTTTCAAGGCGGATTGTTGGTTGCTCTAATGATGAGGATGAATCCCGCGTTGGGAGATGTATATGAGAAATTTATCTGTTTTTATTATTCAGGTCTAGAAAATTCAAAGAATTCCCTCTAATTTCCAAAATAAATTTTATTCGAGGGCGATATGCGTTTCCAATGATCCATACAAGAACCTATCTCTGTTTTATGAATTACCATAGCGATATCAATATATCTATTGTGTGAGTACAAAAGTTCGTATCTGATTCCAATATCATTAGAAGAGTTGCATTGTAGCGCTGATTATTATACGTATTATATCTATAGAAAAGTGATATGTTCAATGATTATTTAAGCGAAAGACTTGTGTATTTTAATTGACTTTATGTTGTGAAAAAAAATTTTTTTAATGAGCGAAGGAAAGTTGTATTTACGGCATGTTATGCTTTATCAATTTCGAAAAAGTGTAGCAATTGAAATTACTGTAAAAAACATTTAAAATGTCTATCGTGCATCAAAAATTCGAACTGTTAAGAAATGATTTGCAAAATTAAAACGTGATTTTTACCTTAACAACCAGCCACGCTCAGGTTGAAGTTATAACATAGATCGTAGATGACATTGTGCAATTTAGTGCAAAATAATTTACGAATTTCAACAGAGAAAATTGCTGAGATCATTGACAGACCGATCACATTTCGGTATTTAAAAAAAGATTGGGTACATTTTGAAGCTCGATGTATAAGTGCTGCATTTGTTAACTGAAGCGAACAAATTGAATCGAATTTTTGCAACTGCTTTTCTTGGCCGACTAAATAAAAAGTCATTTTTTTTTATCAAACTGTGACTGGTGACGAAAAATGGATTCTATACAATAATATTCAATGCAAACGCACTTGGAAACTAACAGATGAGCGCGCAAGATTTATGGCAAAAATCAATTTGCATACTGATGTTTTCTGTTTTGTGAATGCAAGGGAATAATTTATTTTGAGTTGTTCTCCTATGGCCAAACGATTAATTCTAACAAGTTATTGACAAGTTCTGTCAATAATAATTACACAATTTAGAAATAGCAATCCGGAAGAAGCATCCATTTTCAACCGTAATCGTTTTTTACCACGAAATGCGAAATCAAGTATTATAAAACCTTGCGCAAAAAAGTAAAGGAACTGAAATGGGATATCACACTCACCGTGTTCTTCTGATATCGCCATATCGAATTATCATTTATTTCAGATCATTTTATGATCGAGGCATCCGTGTCAAAAAAGTTGAGAAAATATTGCAAAAAATGACACGGTGATTGCATCATTGATTAATAAAAAAAATTTTATATATTAAATTACTGTTTGAATTTTAATATCTAATAAATCGGGCACGAACTTTTGCATTTACCCTATAAAATAGAAACTAGGAACGTGCTGAAGTTTACTAAAAGACAACAATTCTAAATCTTATAATCTGCCATAATCCGAGACAGAGGAAATCCCATTGGTACACTAAAGGGGTCTGTTTATAAAACTTATTGTTAAAAATAAATAAAAATTGAATATAATATAAATTTTAATGAATTCATGAACTCAACGATAGAAAGACCCGTATTTCTTGTATAAAAATTTATCAGTTATCATTATTTTTGTTTATCAAATCTAAAAAAATCTAAATGAATAATGAACATCGAGAGATATAAATATGAAATCATCTGAAGTTTCTCCAAGGTAGAGGTGTGTTTAACTAACTGGGAACTGTTGTTGACATGGCTGTTTATGCGAGGTAAGTTTCCTTGAATGATTTTGTGTAAAAAGGAAGCTAAATTGTGCAGTGGGCTTTCTCTGGTTGAGATTATAATACGGAGTTCATTACCAAGCTTGTGTATTTTTGGTAAATCATAAGTGCGAAGTAATATAGGATTAGATGCATTAAGATTACTATATGGGATTAATATGAATTCTTGTTATTTCCTTCTCTTTAACATAGTTTTGAGCTCAATAATTCTAATTTAATATTAATTCGCATGATCAATCTTTTCATCAAATAATAGATGATCGTCAATTTCTTTCTTTGATATCCGATAATTTCGAATGTTTACAAATCTTCGATTCACGTAAAAATACACGGGGCGGTCTCATGTGCAGTTTCGCGTTCATTTGACGCAAGATACTACCATGTCTCCAGATTCGCATGAAGCCTATACAAAGTGCGGTCAAGTTGACACTACAAGTGCTTTGAAATATTCTTTGATTGGTCAATTAATAAAATTCTTTATTTTAATTGATCGATGAATTGTTTCGAAGCATTTGTAATCAAATTGATCGCATTCATAATCTTGTCCAAAAATGCACATTTCGTATTGCAGCTCTTTGCATTTCTCTTTTAATTTCTCCGCTACTTCTGGCACACGTATTTCCGTTTTTTCAGAACAAACTTTTCCGGTGAATTATTAATCGAGATCCTTAATTTAATGACGATCGAACATTATACGTTATATTGATTAAAATCCGTAATTTATCTCGTTTTTCTTCTTTCGTTGTGTTACAACATCGACTTTATCGTATATACGCAACTCATTTACTGCTAATTATTAATCGATGCGACGGTAAGTGTGACAGATAAAATGCGAGTAAGTAGTTAATAAGCAGGTTTGATCGATGGAGAAGATAATCATCGAAGTGCAATGTATTATGCAACTTCATAACATCATGCTGCAATTTTTACACCACGCAGATTTCCTGCTTTTGAAATTGGCTTTTTCACGTAGTCAGTGCATCAGCTATGTAAGTCTATAGCAAATATATCAGTTGTTTCTGCGTGTGAGAAGAAGTGGTGGAATATTATTATTATTTTTTTTAATAACTCAATAAATATTAACGCGATACAGTTCTTATCAACATCAGTTTGTTAGTCATAGAGTCTTATCAATTAATCTATAGATAGAAGTTTATCAGGTATATAGAACGAACGTAATTTACAATTTACTAAAGATGAAAAAAAGATCGTGGAATACTAACAACTAATGTCATAAACTCATTTCAAAAAATCACAAATTAATGTCCTTCGTAGATATTATACAGTAATAATAAGTGCCACAAAACAAAGTTTTATGAACATTTTATAAAATACATTTTACTTAAAAAAATTTTTTTAATCTTTTTTTGCCTTAAGAAATAACTTTTTAAAATAATTTCCTTGCTGCAAGTAAGCAATAACAATATCCAATATCCAATATGAGGTTGTAAATCTTATGCTCGTAATGTAAATGGTTCACGTCCATCTTACGATCCCTCTTATTACGTGATATAACTTTATATGCGAAATTCATATGCACATTAAATTCAATTACATTATTTGAAAGCCACATTCAAGATCTTTAAGCTAGACTAAAGTTAAAAAATTAATATCTAATATGCTTGTCAAAATTGCGTAGAGTGTATAGACCTGTAAAAATCGCTGCTACTTGCAAAACTGAAATTTAGTTTTTATAAAAACGCAGTAAATATTAATGAGCTATTCTCAATGTTTAAATAGACCGTGACGAAGTAATTTTAATGATTGCTCTTAGAATTCAACACGAATTATATAAAATATCATGGTATTTCACGACCCTGATTTTTTTTCTCTATTGATTTATTGATTGCATACGCTGTTATGTTAATTAGTAATAAAAGAAAAAGCAATAGTTATTCTCATTTTATTTTTCTAGGTATTCTTCCTAATGGTGAGTACATGTATATCCTGCCCGATGATCCCGAAAACTAAGACATCCACTAAAAGACACCGTTTTAGTCTTTGAGCCAATGTGAGTTTTCCCAATCCTAATCACTTATCCTCATAAATTCTATTTCCGTTGCATATTTTGCAACAAATAAATATGGTACCTAATGAAACGTAACATAAATTTGTTTTGAGCAGTGAATCTCATCGCTCAAAACAACTGTAATAACCTTGTATAATTTGATATTTAAATGGAGTTTAATAGAACATTAAATATATCTAAATAATGTAACTTAAAAAAATAACGTATTACTATTACGTTATTTTTCTTTAAGTAATTTGTTACCATTATTCGTTACTGATTTTAAAAATTAACCGAGGGGGTAATCACTCAGAAAATAAGTGTACATTGGACGATTGGATTGCGGACTTCAATGGATTTCATCGGACTTTCATCAGAATTCATTGGAATTCATTACCATTGCTAAGAGATCTTCCTAAAAAAAGGTCATCAAATATCTCTCTTTAGTAATGATTAACTATTTTCTAATTTTTAAACTGCTCTTATTTTTAAAATGTAATTATTTGTCAAATGTGCACCAAAATATTTATGGTCAGTTAGTAAAAGTTGACCGATTCACGATCCACGGCGATTTTATATTTAAAATTTATATTTAAAAACCACACGTGAAAAATAGGGAAGAAAAAAAATGAGGCAATTTTAGGAAGCTCTAAACAAATAAAATGACCCGAAATCAAAAATAATATATTCTCTCTCTTTCTCTCTCTCTCATCATTGTTTAAATTACACACTTTGCAAAAGAAAATTATAAATATTATATATTTTATTCTGACATTGAAAAAATTTTATTTTTAACTCATTTTAAAAAGAAATAAGTCATGAATGTGTAAACTATGGGTTTTTACTTCTTTAATTATCTAAATACACATTGTGTTTTTTTCAGTACTAGACAAAACAGGCGCGCGTTACAGAGCTTTCGATATTACATAATTTCATACAAATTACAAATGTAATTAATACTCACAGTGAATTTCGGAACGCAGCTATAGTAAAATGTTTTCCGGTATTAACCTCTAGAGGACTCCGGCGATTAACTTTAATCGACAATTAACTTGATTAACAGTGTTGCGTCCAACATGGAGAGAAAACACTTTATTATTAAATTAAGATGCAAAATTCTCTTCTTTTCTATTTATAATGCATTCGATTGATCATAGCATCTGATATATTTTATAATTTTAACATAAATGGAATTATCAATGTTTTTGTTATAATGAATATGAGCTGTTAGTAACACTGCTGATTAAGTTAATTGGAGTTGGTTGAAGAAGCTCTAAGTATACATGAATACAAAATAAGTAATGAAATTCACTTAAATCGTCAAAAGCCGATATATCGGCTCGGAAACTGATATATCAATACTGGAGCGGCGCCATCTTTTTCGTAGATCGATGCAATGACAGTCAATAAAATTCTAAGTTTGAAACTGTAAAAGTCGTCCAAAAACTTGCTGGTCCTCAGGAGGTTAATATAGTTACAATGTACAACTTAATTCTTGACCTTTTTTAAAAAAAATATTTTACAAAAAAAAACGAATAATCTTTCAATTTTTGAAATGGTCTCCGTTACACTTGTGTTAACTTGTGTTAACTTTGGGATAACTAGCGCTTCGGAAGGATGGTGGTTTCGAATTAAACTCGTCGATGCTTTTGCCGACCTCTTCGGGAAACTTCAAGTGAGAATCAACCAGGTGATGCAGTAATCGGAAAAGATGGTAATCTGAAAGGATGAAACCTGAAGAATTTATACATATACGCCGCGTAAGGAAGAATTGCCCAGCTCAAGTCGGAGATGACTTCCAAGGTTGTTTTTGTCGTGTGCGACCACGCATTGTCATGAAGCAGAACCCAACGACTCGCTTTTTAAATCTTACCAAGCTTATGTACATTTCAAAATCGCTTGTTGGTTCACTGCAAGTGTATTTGCCAGCTCTGATTGAATCTGACAAGGATTTCCTTCCAAATGTTGTTCCAATTCTTCGTCAACTTTCTTCGGTTGTCCAGGGCACTCTTCATCCTGGAGATTAAAATTGCCATCCCGAAACTTTTGAAACCACTTTTTTACGTGTGCTATAAGATATTGCATTTTTACTTAAGGTCGAGAAAAATCATTTTTTCAGCCTCGCTGGCATTTTTCTTTAATTGAAATGCAAAAAGGAGACAATACCTCAGATGCTGCTTTTCGAACAACATTGCTTTTATTACTGTTTTTTGAGATTACATCACACAGAAAATAATTTCTTTGAACTTAATAAATTTTATTATATCCAAATAAATTTATTTTAATCCAAACAAACCAATGTTTGAATCAATGATTTATCGCAACAATCGAATTATTATTGTGTTAATGTGTTGATACACTTCTCGGTCATAATATTTAGATTATTGTTTATTCGCGCCGGCTAGAAAGGTGCTTTCTTACAATATCTGTTGTTGCGATGAATATTACTAACAAGTGCCTCGGTGATCAAACTGGCTAAAACACCTACATGGAATGTAAGCGGATTCAGGTTCAAACCCTGGCCGAGATAATATTTTTCGCAACAAATTCTTTACAGTTTTTGGGACAAGGAGGTTTGTACAAATGATTGTAGGCATCACACAAAATTATTAAATTGACTATCAATTTAATTTGTGATATTATATTTCTTGTGCTTGACAATACTTGACAGCTGCATTTTAAAGCCCGGCAAAACATGCGGCTCGCAGTTCGAGAGAACTTGTAAACGTATATAAATTCACCTAGAAAATTATTATTGTGTAGGTACTAAGGTCCATTTTTGACTGGTTATCTATTTTTCTTAATTTAAATCAGGGACTGCCACCGAAATGAAATTTCGGTCCGGTTACGGTTACGTTCAGAGATTATATCCAATTTTCGGTTTCGGTTTCGGTTCTGGTCTTGTTACTGATAACGGTGACCGTAACCGTTTGTATTTCGATCTTTTTCGGTTACGGTTACGGTCACAGATGTATTTTTACCTATTGTAAAATTTAATAAAAATGATAATGTATAAAAATAATACAAGTACATATGTATTATAAAAAATTTCTGTTTATTTTAAACAACACTTGTTTATTTTTGAAAATGTTTAGA
>QKQZ01003183.1:0-16667 GCA_003595255.1 Solenopsis fugax | reverse complement strand
AAAAAAAAAAAGCACTAAGATCCAGCTTGACCGTACAAGGCGTTCTCATTTCAATTTGTATATTTTAAAGTCTTATTATTTTAATAATTTTCTGAAATAGTCATTCACAGCGATTGTGCAGTGACCCTATAAATGCTTAAATTAAAGTTTAAGTTTTTTATATAAGTATTATTATATATTAAGTTGTATTAAGTATTATTATGTATTAAGTTAAATACATTTGAATTAGAAATTTAATCAAGTTGAAAAATTTTCAATTTAACAACTTCTTTTTCACAGTGTATATCTATTTTTGTGTGTATAGCTTCACATAATACGATTAATTAGCCATCGGCTCAAAAACGAATTTCAAGATTTAATATTACGGCGAGATAATAATTGTCATGGAGAGTCTATTTTGGTTTCTTGAAATTCACAAGTACAAAAACATTAAATTTCTAGAAATATTCGAATATATATTAAGCAGTCTGAAAATATATTCAGCTAAAAGACTTAGCAAGTACCTCAGTGTGTACTTTATTTCTAAATTATGCAAAGTTAAATGAGAGTAACGACTGCATAAAGGTGCATTACATAACATGGATCTATTATTGTATAAAAAAGTATTTTTAAAATTATCTTTTGTTAACTTTTTTGGCAAGTATCATTTTTTAATTAATCACTTTCAATCGTATATAATTCATATATAAATGGATTTTTGACAAACGCTTCTCTCTCAAAGGTCATAGATACGGTCTAATCTAATCTAGTCACCCTAATACTCGAGGATAACTCCCGTCACGACGTAATCAGTTTTCAGAACTTCCGGTTCAGCGAACAGAGACGAGTGAGCTCGCACGTGGCGCTGAGTATATACTTTTAAACGGAACACAAATTGTGCCGTTGCCACCTCGACGGTGGAACGCTCTATCCAGAACGATTCGGAAGGTAATTCGATGGCGCGGTTATAATTCAAAAGATGGTGTTTGCGTTTCCACAGCTGGCCCGGATACGTGTGTGCATTCGTTCATTCATTTTGACCCGGTCGGGATAAGTGTGTTACATGCCTGTGGACGCACGGCGACATTACCTTGTATGTGTATTTGTGTGTACGTGTGTGCGTGTTCGTGCTGCTTGCGCGAATGCACCTCCACGTGCATACAGCTGCTGTTGGCTGTATTCTCTGATTGGGCCTGGCCAGGCTCCCTCTTGCCTTGCTTCCTGCTTTGCATACCTAACTACGGAGGAGAATTCCTCGGTAGGACGACTCGGATTGCTCGGTTCGGCTTAATTTCGAGCTTAAACCGGGATATCTCGCGATTGCAACCATCCGTTTCCCCCTCCCCCTCCTCCCACCGAGGGTGCCACGCTCCGCTGCAGACTCCGGCCTGCAGACCCGCCAACGTCCGAGAAAAATGAGATTTATTTATATTTTTATATTCCACATGCACACAAGTTTTCCAGCTGCAGCGAGAAACGATCAAAATGTTTGCTTATTTAAAAAAATGTATTAATATTCATAACTACCCTCTAAATCTGAATCAGTGAAATCTTACTGCAATGCTATAACTTATATGATGTAAATATAAATAATACTTATAACTGTGATTATCAGAGACTATTCTCTATTTTTTAGTGACTCTGATTAAGAGGATGCTAAAGNTGCTAAAGTACCGACATTTACAGCTTTTAAATATCTTCGAATTGGCGTTACAGAATCACAAAAACTTTTTATAGAATTAAAATACGCGTAAAAAGAAAGGGTGCTCAGGTAAATTTTACAAGAAAATCGAATAAAAAGTTAATAAATCATTAAAAATTCACTCGTATAGCCGTCACCTGAGATTAACTTTACCTTAGTACAGAAGTTGTGTAGCTCGCACATACAAAATGAAGATAGAGCACCCTTCAGAAAATACGCATGAATAACACTGACCGTGTGAAATTACAACTAAACGCCTAACAAAAAAGATCAACTAATGTGCTTTTACCGCATGCATATTTCGTTCAGCGAAGCTGAACTGTCATAAACAGAGCAGTGATGATGTGCAAAAGTAATTGATAGGTCTTTTCGCAGATGGCACTACAAACGAAAAACAAAGATCTATGCGTTGGACAAAGAGCGTTAGCTTGGTGTTAGCATTCCCCCTTTCCTTTCTGCAGAAAAAATAATCTGCAGTATCGACGTTGAGGAAGTTCTCTTGTTACTTTAGCATCCTTTTAAGAAGGGACACTCTCACTGACAGGAATCAATGTAGTGAAAAACAATGCATATATCACTGATTGACAGTTACAAGTACAGCACTAAGATCAGACTATCTTTTAGTGAATAATGCACTGATTCCGATTTAGAGAGTGTATAATATCCAAATGCTCACAACTACACTGAGAGAAATGTTTAGTAAAATCAACCAAAGTTTGGTTGAATAGCGATCAAATGAATTTTATAGTTATAATTACTAAATACATAGTTGTTTTGACCAAACGATTTGTAGCCTTAACCAAATATTTATTTTCATACAACAAATTGCAAAAAGTTTTGTTAAATGTAACTAAGTTTTTTTTGGTACCACTAACTGCAAAATTCATTTGATCACTATTCAACCAAATTTTGGTTAATCTTACCAAACGATTTCTCTCAGTGTAGATTCGGTCTGTAGATGGGGTTATGTATATGCTGCATACCATGTGCAAAAGTATTAAGCACCTTAAAATTTTTAAGTCATTCTAAATTGTGATAGAGGCAGGCAAAAATAAAACTGTATACTTTTAAGTGGTCAAAAAATATTGATATTATTTTTGCCTGCCTCTATCACAATGTAGAATAACTTGAAAATTATAAGGTGCCTAATACTTTTGCACATGGCTGTATGTTAATATGTTTATAACATTGATTAAAAATGTAAAGCGTAAATTTTCCAATATCATGATTCGTTAAAAATTAACAATGCCCGTTACTGTGAGTTCCTATGGCGTTCGTCAGTTTTCGTTTTTCAGGCGTCCGGTAAATACTGTTTAGAACTTCTTCATGATAAATGGCCATCACAAATTATTTACACAAAATAGTTTCCAACAGTTCTGTACTTTAAAAAGAATGTTTTGCCCCGCCTCATTCTCGAGATAAAACTTCTCTGCTCGTAATAAATGATGGGCGTCTATCAACTCCAGGAAAAGACTTTTTAATATATGTCAATATTTGTTTTGTTGTCAGGAGCTAAGAAATTGCAGCAGTAGAACTCATATAAGTTTTTCATTTATTTACATTGAAAGAGAACTTCCGTGGCGTGTATATGAAGATTCATAAGAAATATATGTTCGCGAGAAAACGCCACAATCATCTTGTCTCGAATTTTCCGCGTTTATCCCAAAAGAGAATGCCAAGTCCTTTTTTTGCAAATTAATATTTAACTCTCTACGTTAGATTAAAAAATATTTCCCGACAGTCTGTGTGATATTGACAACGAAAAATACAAGGATTCAAAAATTTATTACGCGTTTTATTTTACGCCCTTAAGAAAAAGTGTTTCAATAAACTAATTATTATGAAATATCATCAGTCACTGATATAATAATCAGTTTATTGAAATACTTAATGAGTTCTTTTTCTTCAAGGGACGTATTGTGTGTCTTTATCTTTATTTTGTAGGACCTGTTCTATCTTCCATCATACATTCTAAAACTCATTGGATAAGGTCACATTGTAGAACTTAATAGAAAATGCAAGTTTTCCAATTACGCTCATTTTATCTGCAAGCTTAAATGGTTCTCGATTTTAAAGGATATAAAAATTTCAAGATGAATCGCATATACGACCCTTTTATTCAAAATTCTGTTAAAATTGGAAGAACTATCTTTCGCGTGACTAAGCATCGATCGTTCTTGTATCGATTTTCAAATGAAAGGGTGAGGGCAGTTGAAAAAGGGAGATTTTCCAACCAAAAAGATTTAAAAAAAAAAACATTTTGCCAGGTTTGCATTGCTGGGAACGATTTTGGGCGACGCGGGCGTACAGAGATCCGATAGACAGGAACTCAAATTAATATAAGACCGCGGCGAATTCCGGGCGATATCGGCGACCAAAAAGAAGGTGTCGTCCGTAATTACCAGATAGCCGATAATTAAAGCGCGACGAGAGGCAGGAAGAGAGGAAGGGACCGGGGCGCAACGAGAGCGTGGAATTTAAAAGTTAAATTGTGTTTCGCTCATGAATTATGCATTCGCATCGCGAACTCCCCTGATTCGCGAAAACTTTGATCTTCCAGGTGCATCATATCGGTCACATAACCGTTAACACTTGCACATGATGCACTTTTAATCGGCGGACACTACCGCGAGCATTTTTCTACTTGTTCAAGGCTCTCGTCAACCGACCGGTTCGTTCGCTTGCGAACGATAAACGTGCAGCAAATATCAATGCCGCCTGCCGATGTAAAAACACCTCGAACGGAAACATAGGGAAAAGAGCCTCGCGTCGGTGAATCTTCGAGAAGCATATTCGCCCAAACGTGACGATTTTATTAACGCGGCTCGCGCGCAAATCGAACGAGGAGCTAGTTGGCACTTATTCAAACTGGCCTTAACGAAAGCAAATAGAAGTATTAATGAATATACATCTTGCAATTAAGTCTTACTGGTTACTGGAAGCGATCGAGGATCCCCTCCCCGACAGCCGCATTCATGTACAATTTGCAGCAAGATGAATTTCTGAAGACTTGTAGCGATTAAATTAACATACACGTACTAAAGCAACGGCTAGCCAGGATATATCATATAATGTTCCATTAAATTATGCAAATAGATATAAGGGCCATGAAATTCCGATTTTATGAGAAAGATGGTTATACCGGTCGTGATAAATTTATTGGTGCTTAGCCAGTACATTTAAATTAAATAAAAATTAAAAAAAAAACGAAGCGTTTTTGCATGTGATTAAATGATATAAACTGAAAACCTGAAAAAAATGAGTTTTTTTATGATTTGAATTTCGTAGATTATATTAACAGATATTACGAAAGTTAAAAATTGGTTTAATCAAATATTAGAATTATAATAGATTAACTAGTCGTGCGCAATTAACTATTCCGAAGAGCGTAAGCCGCTTATAGTTGATGAAGCTCTCGAATTATATTAAAATAGATTCCACGCGATGCTGCGTTAGCATTATATCAGAATTCATTGAAAAGGAGTTAATATATTTTTTATCGAAGTCGTTAAATTTTAAATAGGCGGTTGATTATTCAAATGTGACATAAAAGTTTCTATTATGTTGTAATTGGCGTTTAAATGATTTTTTGATGCACGCATAGGGACTCCTGAAACTTGCATATTTTATTTACAAGAAGTTATGATTTTTGGAAGGAAAATTTTTCCTTAATAAATATTAATAAATGGTAAGAAACGTGGTGGAATATTTTATGCTGTATCTTTATGAAGTTTAATCCAGGAATACTGCTCATATCTTTCTTACATTAATACCACTCTGAGTGAAAATTCACTCACTAAATTAAGAATTTTTTCTACACATTTAATAATCTTACATTATTTTCTACTTTATAAATTGCAAAGTGTTAGAATAACTAACACTTTTTATTGTAAAGAAGATGTTATTAAATATTTTAAGCTATCAAAATTTTAATAACCAAACTTTATAAATATTAAACTTGAATTAGCATTTACGTGAAAATTCATCATTACCATAGTACTCCAAAATCAAGATTTAACGATCAAATTTCAAGTGAAATTCATTAAAATAAAATTTCTCTCTAGTGAATAAAAATTAATACAGCAGAATTGTTTTAATTGTCAATATTAACAGTTATATTTAATACGTTTAATAATACAATCAAGAGACTGTATAAAATTTTCGGGGCATTCAGAGGACGTAAATAGTACCTTTCAGTAAAATAATTGGCTCATAAATTGATATTAATGGTTATTAACGTTCAGTGAAGTCAATTAGTATTTTACAATTTGTATTTCCAGTATTGTTTAGTCGTCCGTTACAGTTTAATTACATCACACTTGACATTTACGACGATATCCAATAAAAGTTTTTAATTAACGTATCTTCTGCACGCTTTCGTTCGAATCAAGATTATCAATTATCCGTCATGGCTTTAAATATGGCTGATAGATGGTTTTTCCCGCGAGTAACGACCGATAACCAGCAACTGTGAAAAACAGGCGAATAAAGGGGGATCTAAGCGACGTCGCCGTGTTGTCATATTATTCCGTGCTATCGATGCAAGTGACTTGCTTCGCAGTTATGCGATCAGAGTGCTGCTACGTAGATGACGTATCGACGCAGACGATATTGCGTAGACGTATCGTGAATTCCATCCCATTGGTATGCGTGCGCGTCGCGCTCCGTTCGAGAATCAAACTTCGGCGGAAACGCATCTTATTTGAAAATATTTCATATAGATATTAATGTTAATATTAAAGAGAGAGCATTTTTTTATATATACTATTATAAAAATTTAGAATATCAATTATTATTATATTGAAAAAGAAGTTGTTAATTTGACTAAATTTTTCAACTTGATTAAATTTGTTCAATTCAAGTATTTATGTATTTAAATTAAATACATAAATACTTGAATTGAACAATATATTATTATAAAAATTTAGAAGTCTAACATCTCTCATTATTCGAATATATTTAAAAAGATCAAAAAAGAGCGATAATATTTAGGTGTTAATGTAAAAATATAATTATAACATAAAGTTATTACATGTACGTTTCGGGCTTACTTGCCTCTTATCAACATGTGATGGTTTACATAATCAAATTTCGTGAAACAAATTATATAATCAGAACAAACAAATTTCCCTGAAGTTTGTTCTGATTATATAATTTGTTTCACGAAATTTGATTATATAAACCATCACATGTTGATAAGAGGCAAGTAAGCCCGAAACGTACATGTAACGTAATAACTTTATGTTATAATTATATTTTTACATTAACACTTAAATATTATCGCTCTTTTTTGACCTTTTTAAATATATTCGATACTGCGCATGCACAGATAGAGCTAGAATTTATACGTTGTATCTCTCATTATTATATATTATTATATTATTATATCGAAAAAGAAGTTGTTAATTTGATCAAATTTTTCAACTTGATTAAATTTGTTCAATTCAAGTATTTATATATTTAAGTTAAATACATAAATACTTGAACTAAAGAAATTTAATTTAACTTAAATACACTCTAAATCAAAATCAGTGTATTATTCACTGAAAGACAGTGAATAATTACTAATCACAGTTATAAATATATCACTGTAAATCATTCAAATTTCACTGATTCAGATTTAAAGAGTATAAATATAATAGTATACTTGAATTGAAAAAATTTAATCAAGTTGAAAAATTTAGCCAAGTTAACAATTTTTCTCAGTGTATTGATAAAAGAATTGATAATAACTGTCTTTTTACCCAAGTTCGAATAGTCACATAAAATCAATCTTAATCAAACAAGTGTAATTAAAGCGAGTAATTCGGAATAATCTTCATCAAGGTTTTTCATTAAAAATTTTCGTAGAAAATATCTTTATGGACATCGCCGAAATTGAAGCAGGGTTGAAGTCACTAATCACTTTCGTGAAAAAAATTCCGGAAATACTGTTTCCTCAGAGACGGTGATGGTGCCGCCGCGGAGTTCATTTTCGCACGGCGTTTTCGAACACGGTCGTGGAATATTCAACCGCGTTCGAGTATCGGGCCTCTCACGCGAACGGGATGCAAATCGTAAAACCGCTTATGAGACCGAGGGTGTGATGTCGCCGCGAAAGAGAAGAAAACGAGACGCGACGTAAGAGAGAGCGTTCCGGGACGGAGAAACGGCGGGAACGAGGGATCGCACGGGGAGGCCGACGCGATTCCGCCCACGAAAGGATGCATTAAACCACGACAAGTACGCGCGCGCGCGCGTGCGAGGGTCGTGAAAGAGGCGCGATTTACGCCTCCCGGATCCACCGCCGATCGACCGTCCGCACCTGGGCACCTGAGAGGGCGGCGAATCGAATACGATTATCGATGCATCGCGAATACATCCGTCGCGCTGTGTCGCCCGATAATAAATTCTCGACCTCCTTGGATTAGAAGCAGCGAGGAGGAGACGAGGATCTCGCCTCCTCTCGCTCGGCGCGATGCTTATAAACGGTTCCTCCGGAGAGGAGTCTGCTGCAGAGCGAAGCTCTTTTCGCTCGAGGACGTATACACGAGCCGGCGCTCCGTAAGGTTTGCATTAAACTCGAGGAGCGCATTCTTTGATGAAGTCGGTAGACGGATTTTCCACGCTGAATATTTGATCGTGCCTTTTCGCGAGACTCCTGAATTTTCGACACTAAGTAGCGGCTTTACACTCCTTCATTCTTTTTTTTCTTGCGTGGAATACATGCAAATTGTTAATAATAAGAAAATCGATTTGTTCCCTGCACAGTAAAAAAATTGTGTGTACATATGGATCCATATATTAAAATTTTCTTGTGTTATCACGTTTTGATTACTACTTCAATGTAAAATTAACATACCACTGATAAGTTATTATTTTTATAACATTTTCATGTGTTACATTTATGTAAACTTTATAAATTAACACTTTGTGTATGTCTCTTAGAAATGGAATATTATTTTGAGTACTTTTAACACAATTATTTCAAATAATCAACATGTTTCAAAGTTAATTTAACATAATTACGAACGAATATGTTCTATTAACATTTCCTATGAGTTAAATGTTACGAACGAAAATGTTCTATTAACATTTCTTATGAATAAAAATAAATGTAAAGTATTGTGTCAATTACTTAACATTTTTAATTTGTCAATAAGTAACACGATGAATAAGAGTTATTTTAACTTAAAATTTAGAGTGGACTTTCTGGGACATGCAAAAATGTTAAAAATTTTTTACTGTGTGTTGAATATTTTACACGTCTAATTAAAAGTCAAAAGAACAGAAAGCTTACAAAGAGATTTCGGGAGAATAAGCAGATAATAAGATTTTCTTATTTAATTAGAGAGGCTTACTTCCAATCACTTGCAACTAGAAAGTTATCAGCGTTCCGATACTCAATTTGAAATGAAGTTGAGATTTCTCAGAAGGAAACTCGTACATCTATACAGCAACGTTCTGTTGTAAAACGAGATGTTATTAGCTGAAGGGTCTCTACCGTTTTCCCAATAATATCGGGGGACTACAACTCTTCCATGAGATAGTTATATTACGTGCTTTATCAAACACAAATTGACACATGCGCGATACAAAGTTGAGCCCGCGATTAAATGGACGTCCCGGAAATGGGAGCTATTTCCGATATCGAAAAAGACGTGAGCTTCGAGATTTCGGTGGCATTAGACGCGACACGAGCGTCGATTGGCCAGGAACGCATCCGAGGATCGCCTTTACTATGAGGCAGCTCGTTTCCGAACGTCTTTTCCCGGTGCTCGCCAATAAACGGTCCGGTTGCTTCCTCCAGGCGCAAAGTCGTTCCGACAAATGGAACCTCTCATAGAGAAAATTGCAGTGGCAATCATAAAGCAATACGAGGGAAAAATTGAGCCTCGTAACGCTGTCGTCACTGGCCTCTTGTAAAACTCTTGTTAAGGCCAAATACTCTGTCTCGCGGTCGTCATATACGTTCGGTCGTGAGGTCATATCGGTATCGACGAAGGCAGAGAAGAGAGAGAGAGAGAGAGCAATTCTTCTATTTATATAAAATTTAATTATAAAAATCTAAAGTTATTTGCGAAAAAAAACTGTAAAAGAAAATATACATGGCAACAGATAATATATTTTTTTTAAGTTGTATGTTTATTTGGCACAGGAAAATAAGTTTGTTCTACTTGTTACGATTGAAAGATGAATATTTAAAAAATTCGACAAACTTATCTTGTTTAATACTTTCTTTTGCACTTTTCATGGATGCCAGTAACTCGCTTGAGCGCTTTTTACGAAAAAAAGATTCATTAAAGGTAAAAGAATTCTCGTTTAAGTTTCTTTTGTGTTGCACAAGGGTTAATTCTAAAGTAACTTTCGATAGCATTTAATATTATATAGACTTATCTGTCTCTCTTGATCTATCATAATATTGTGGAGCAGCGGGGGAGGATATAAATCAAAGTTTTCGCATTCGCTCGCCGCCGCAAGGAAAACTTTAAGTTTCGCGCTTAATTTAAGTTTGCATATTACGCCCAGCAACAAAATATCAATTAATTCTTGCGAAACTCGTATCCCGTCCGCAAACATCATCTCTCTTATCTGCCCATCGAAATGTGTCATAAATCATGAATTTCATATCATATCTACGCGCATCTAGTCTCCGTGTGTACCTAATATATTAAAAATAAATTCCATCTCCCTCCCTCCCTCTCTTTCTGATAATTACTCGCTATTGTACGAAAATCACGTAACGAAGTTCGCGGTACACCAATTAATCTTCACTCGATCAATAATTTCACTTTGCTCTAACATTGTTACGTAAACATGCAACAATTAAATAACGCTTCATCGACAACCGCTGTTTCTTTTCATTTTAGTAACACCAATGTCGTTAATCACGCAGTGTTTTCAAATTCAGCTATTCTAAAATACGTGCATAATTATTCATGCAATTTTGCTGCACTGAGAAAGAAAAGTTGTTAACTTGACTAAATTTTTCAACTCGATTACATTTTTTCAATATTTATGTATTTGACTTAAATACATAAAATATTTTTGGGGGGAAATCTCATTTAGCTTATTAGCATTAGTCATTATTAGATTGATATTCAATTTAATATCGTGATATGTATTACTAATTCTTGTTCAATCTTAGAACTGTGTTTTAAGATCGAAAAGTTATTCGACGCGCACTTTCGTGAAAAGGTATATAAAATCACACAATACATTAGCACTAAAATCTAGCTATGATCTATAATACTTTACGTTTATTAAAATATTTGAATTTCAGTTTAAGCATTTATATATTTAACTTAACTACATGTATATTTAACTTAAATACTTGAACTAAAAAAATTCAATCACGTTGAAAATTTAGTCAAGTTAATAACTTTTTTCTGTGTATTTACACTTTTTCGCGCGCTCAAGCGAAAAATAATAATCCCTCGCGCGTTAAAAATTCCGAGTGTCGCCCCTTAAAGTAGCTTTTCGATCTGTGTAGATACAGCCGGTTCAGGCGCCAATCCCTGTGGGATTTATTTCCGCAAAAAGCAAAAGATTGGTATTCATATCAGGGAATACACTTCGGGGGTAAGCGGCTTTCTGTGTAAGTAAGAATGGAGTATAAGGTACTCACGTTAGCGGTGTCGTCGAGTTTCCGCTTCCACGCATCGCTACGTTCGATTAAAGCGTTCCACTGCTCGGAAAGTTTATTCACTTCGCGGCGAATGCTCCGCGTCAATTCGCGCGCCTGCTCCTCGGCGCTTCTGTAGCCTCTGGAATCACCGTCCAATTCTCTGCCTGCTGTAGAAAAGGCAAAATAGAAAATAAACAGTTAAATTCAGTTTTCCAGAACAAATCTGCAAAGTTCTAAAATTCTCATTCCATCTCTCAACTTTTGTGGTCTCACATACATTGTTTCAAGCGGAGAATTATTTTATAATTAAATATCATATTTCGGAATTTTTAAACAATGAAAAAATAAGGTCGCGCAATTCCTCACGTGGCAAATCTTCTCTAATCACGTTCCTAACAGAACATTATAAAGTACCTGAGCCGAATAAAGCCCAACTAACTTATTTTATTTTTTATAAATTCTATTTATTGAAGTAGAATTCTCACTTCAAGTAGAAGTCACTAAGTGAGAATAAAATGTTTATTTCAATTACTCACCAAAATAAAATTATCTTCTATATATTATAGAACATTTTCAAATAAACAAACAAAAATTTTTTTTAACTCTGACTTGTGTTTTTAATAAAGCCCGAATCAAAAATGAATTTCAAATAACAAAGGAATTAAACATTATCTTCCAAGTCACTTTTAAAATGATTATTAATCACAAAATGAAATTCCTTAGAGGATTCTATTCTACTGTTAAATATCTTTAATTTTGCCTGTTAATTAATTTTTTAACTTCTGGAAGTTCTTGGCCATTTGAGTGCAATTTTCGCTTCTCAAAAGTTAACATCATTGAAAATCTTCTGTTGCAAGCACATATAACCATGACAATGACCATAAGAATAAATGTATAAATGAGCCTTTAGTGCTGGGTTTTATTCGGTTCAAGTATTATGCATCAAAGTCGCCAAGTAACGAATGTAACACCACATCTTTCTGAAGTAAATTTACACTAACTTTACGCTCCATTAAATAGAAGTATGAATTCGTCAAGGAAAAGAAGAGATCGGATCGACCGAATCGTGCAAAAATGCACGTAATTTCCTTTCTGATTTCTCAGCACTGTCGATGATCGATAAATTCACGCGGCTGGGCGCGATTAAGCGCTGATGAATCGCGGCGAAGACCAGGTGGGAAACATCGCGAACATAAATCAACATAACACGCGATAGATAGGGAGCTAGAGCGCGCGGGCATATAGGTACGACATCGCCGTTATCAATGCTAAACACGCACATAAAAACTGTCCACCGCATGATACGATGCGTGATTCATAGGACAATTAATTCCCGATAGGTTCGGGATAGTTCGAGTCCGGATTCGTGCCGTTTCTACGCTTCGTTACACGTGAGTTCCTGCATAGAAAAAACGCATAACGCGAGGTTCCTTGCGAATCTCGATGAGCGCCGGTGATCCACGCGTCACCTCGGCATTTTTACTGGATCCCCAGTGAGATACGCGCGGTAGTAAATCCCGCGATAAAGGAGCACCGATGATATTATGGGAAACAAGATTTGCTCAGAGTGGAACGTCAGGTTCGCGCGATTATCTTCCGCGTCGCGTGGCATTGATCGATCAATGAATCTGGGAAACGGCTAATGGATGACAAGCCGCGGAAAAGCGCGGTGCATGTCTGTCGCGTGCGGAAAATGAGAGCAGTTCGTTGCGATAACTGTGCGCATATGTTGCAGCTCTTACGCGGACACGCGCGCGATCCATTTGTAATAATCGAGTAGTTAACCCACAACTGACACACTGGGTGTCGTACACCCGGGCATTTTTACAAAAATGCTTGGCATTCATAAATCGTTCGCTCCTTCTCTTCCGATTATTTCGAATATATTCAACTTCTCGATTTTCGACTATTTAGTCTTCTTCTTGACCTTCTGGCGTATCGATTAAAAGAAAAATTATTCAAATTCTATGCATTAGATACCGAGATGTACGCAATTGAAAATGGTCGGGTGACGTACACCCATGTGTGGCAAAATATCGAATCCAATATAGTGTGTCAGCTGAGGGTTAATCACTTCGATGGCATGAACGAGGATTGCAAGCAGAAAGTTGCTTCGCAATTCTCTCACAATCTTTTTGTGTCGCAAATAATCCGTTTGACGAAAGGAACGTTAGAAAGATAAATTCGATATGTAACTTTATCGTTTTCTGCCATCGATATCCACGCACGGTCATCGTAAAACAGATTTCAATTCAAGACAGCTCAAATATTAACCACGGTAGAAAAATTTACGTTGCCTTTTAAGTCCCGTAATTTTTTTTATCAACGCGATTTTCAGAGATTTTATGTAATAAAATTTATCGGAGTCGTCTACGTTTTGTCTGGTAGATAACTCGGTGCTCGCCGTTACGTGCTGTCATCTAAAAGCGGTAAATCTTGCGATACTAAAGAAATCAGAGGGATAGAGAAGCTTTTCATTTCGTATATCTCCGATTCGAGCTACTCCCGATAAGAAATGCGCGCGATCTAACGTTTTTCTTTCTACGTCATCGGGTACCGATCTCCCTCGTCGAGATCGATAGGAGAAATGGAACCGTCGGACTGGTGATGTAGCTTCTTCCCATGCAAAAGGAGTAGTGGTGTCGAAAAACTGAAGCGACGACCGCGGGAAACAACAAGACGGATCGGACGAAAAAGAAACTAGGTTTCTCCGAAAGTAGTCTGTTGAACGAATTGAATTAGGTGACCGTGCTCTTCGTCCCTAAGCCATCTATTCAACAGTTGACGCTCTACTTTCCGCGCACGTACACCACTAGTTTATCTAGCTCTCACTCGCTGACCTCCCGCCCTCGTCTCCATCCACATCCACGGAATGTCCCGCTAATTCTTTTCTCCATCACCGCCGCGTCCAGATTTTCCGGAAAGTGGGAAATGGGTGACTGCGGAAGTAACGCGAGATGCTCCAGAGAGCGAAGCGTAAATTCCACCGCTACTATCGAGCCGTACGAATAAAAATGAATAAAAATGCGCTTCGTACAAAATATAAAATTTCCGTTTATTTTTCACGTAACAAACTGTATTATAAATATAGTAATAAGGTTCAAAAGTTTTCGGTCTAAAGATATAAAAAAGACAAAACAAAACAATCTTTATTTTTAAATATAATCACCTTTTATTTCAATACCCTTTTTAAAATAATAAATTAATTTTTCTATTTTACTAAAATATATTCTTCATTTTTGTGCCCATGATTAAAACGACGCAATACTGTGGAGATTACTTCGTCATCACTGGTAAATTTTTTTTCTTGTATATTAGAATTTAATTTTAAAAATAAAAAATAATTATTAAGTACTTGTTAACATTTAATTTGCATGGCAAAAATGACCAGTGATGAAGAAATGTGAACTCCGCAATGTTAAATCATTTTAAATTCGCAAAAATTTAAGAATACTTTTTTAGCAGTAGAGAAAAATTAATTTATCTCTCAAAATATATTAAAATAAAAGGTGACTATATTAAAAAAATATAAATGTCTGTCTTATTTTATCACCTTTTTAATCCTTAGGTCGTGTGTTGCATTTTATATAACGCAAGTATAGCTTACAATATTAATAAATAAATTATTTTTTATTTATTTATAATTATAAATAATATTAAATAAGGGTATAAAAAATATACTATAATTTTTATTTAGTTAGTTTTAGAAACCATTTTCTAGTTAATATTTTAAGAAATAATTTGATTGAAATATATGTATGTCATTCAAAAAATTACAAGATTATTTTCTTGAAAAATTGATAATATCTAAAGATATCTGACATTTTGAAGCTTCCCCTCAATGTCGAAATTTTATTTTTAACATTTTATTGAAGCTTTTTAATCACTAGAAGACAATCTACAGGATTCTTCAAGGCATCCTGATATTCTGAGAAGTAGAATTGAAGATATTGAAGATTTAACGTTCTATTTGACGGAACCTGACAATAGAGAATTACATATTCCTAGTTACAACAGCCGACATTAAGAAGAGACAAATCGGTTCTCGGTCAACTATTTCTGCCTGATCAATCATTTTAGAACGGAATTATTGATGCGCTCGTTCTAGTAAGACGTATAATCAAATCATTTTCATTCGTGGAAGTATATGTTCTGTATAACTACAGAAGTGTAGAAAATGCAATGAGTTACAAGTGAATAACGTACATAAAAAGAACTTTCTTATTTTCCATTTTAGTTGGTTAAAAACAGACAACTCAGAAATATAGAGGACTTAAAATCTTTTTTTCTTTTTTGAGGTAAAAAGAACTTAATCTGTCACGAAGAAATACGTCGAACAGATTTTCACATTATTTAATTAGGCAATAATTTAATTATAAATTAAAATGACGACTCAAATATCTTATCTTATCGCGAGATACATTTCGAGATGCATAAAATAATAAGTTCGACGAAGTAAGCTCCGAAGTTAACGAGAATAAAAGACGGAATTGATCGATAAGCTTCGCGCGGAGTCCGAAATTCCGACTCCAATCGCGGGGGCTGCGAACCGCCGTTCGCGGATAATCCATTCCGACGAATTCAATGTCGATATTGTATAATCCGGCCTTACGGCGCGCGCGATGTTATTCCGCCAGAAATTTATCGACGTTGGCCGGCCTCGGTTACACCCGATGCCGCGCACGTTTCGCGAAACGTGACTACCTACGGAATGAGCGAAATCGCGCGCGGCTGCCGCCGGAGTTGCTCGCTCGTAGGAGCCGCCCCACGTTATTGGGATCGAGAATCCGTTCTCTTCAGAGCGAACCTATCGTTATGGTTATTCCGGGATTTTACGTCGAATATTACACGCGACCTGGTGAATGACAATGACGAAAGTCGCAGTATCGTATAAAGTATGAATCTTGTATACACACTGAGAGAAATCGTTTGATAGTATAGTGATCAAATGAATTTTATAGTTACTAGTACCAAAAACTTTGTTACATTTAACAAAAAAACCAAAAATTGTTGTATGAAAATAATTATTTGGTTAAGACTACAAATTGTTTGGTCAAAACAACTATATAGGGGAGACCGGGGCTATTCGTTGCAGTTTTTTTTCTTTTGCGAGTCCTGTATTCANTATTCATTAAAAAAAAAAAGTTGGACGGTTTGAAAGGTTGAACCTTCCTCTTCACAATGCCGTTATAGATAAAACACGGAAATATACTTGCTTTGAACTGCATATAAAAATGTCGACCAGTGCCAAGTATTTCGAATAATCCCCCAAGCCCGGGGTAATTTGTAATCAGTCCGGGAATATTCTGTAATTTATATTTTAAGATGAAAAAATGTAAAAAAGCTGTTGTTAAGACTCTATTTTATTCAGAAAAGGAT
>QKQZ01003180.1:0-68605 GCA_003595255.1 Solenopsis fugax | reverse complement strand
ATCCCCAACTTGAGGGTTTGCGGGAAGCGTTAGATTTAGTTTCTCCGCATCGCGAATTCGTAATATAATTAATCTTGACGCTCGCCGAGAAGATAGTTTCGATCAACGCTTTCCGAACCGTTTTCCGTCCGCGAAAGCCGTGCAAGCCGCCCTTGAAGCGGGACCGGGTTAATTTTCAACGGTGTTAGCCTTACACTCTGGTGTGCGAGTTCGTCGACCGCACGAGTCAAGTAATCGTGGATAATCCGCCAGATAAATACCAACCGGTTGCAATAATCCTTCTCGCTCGTCGATGGCCGGAATGAGGCACTTGACTCTTTCCTCCGGAACTCCGAGGTAAACATGGGATAAAGTGAAACTGCGGCGTGCAACAGATTTTACAAGGCATCAACGTATTTCCCGTGGTTACTGTCAGTTTCCAATTCATTACTTTCGTAATTTAAGCAAATTTACCTAAGCATCGAGATTGTCTGCTGATTAGAGATAGCCTAAAGCGATGAATATTGAGAAGGATTCTTAAGGAAATATTCTCGAACGCGAAAAAGTTTTTGTCAATTTTTGGGATTTTTAAAAAAATTGCTATACAAATTTTTCTACATTTTTTCACACGTCTACTTGTACATTTTAATTTGTATATACTATAATTTCCCACCGGTGGGCACTGAGATCTGAGAGGGAGACGCTGAGGAGTAAGTAGACAATAAGAACACGCTAGATAGATAAATTATATTAACATCACACCAGATCCAAACTCCTTATTAATGACAATTTTTTAATATTTTTTATTTGATTCAATATAATTTTATCTTTGTTGCTTTATTTTAATAGCTTTAAAATTTTAGTTCTTAGTTATTTTATTTTTTTTTATTTTCAATCTAACTTTAATATTCAAAAATTACTCGCATAATTACACTTGGACATTTTGATAACAGTGACAGTTTATCCGAAGGACTCTGAACTTTAAAAAGAAGGCAGTGAGCCGGAAAAGGTTGAAAAACTATGGTATATACCTACAAATTTTGATATAGCTAAATATATTAGTTTTTATATTACATAAGCCGATTTTAACTTTTGCGTATACATAAAATATAATACATATTTTTTTATCGCTCAGAATAGGATTAATGAAAAATATTAGAAATAATTAAAATGGCGCGGTTTTAAAAAACAAGTATTGACAGTATTTATAATAAAGTCGATTGAATTTAACATGTATGAAAAAAATAGCTAATTTATAGATATTTGCAAACATGTACAAATAGATATGACGATTAAAATGGAGCAGTTTAAAAAAAATTTATTTTTTAACGAAATAAATTTAACATGAAAAAAAAGTTAATTTACAGATATAGCAAACATGTACAAGTAGATATAATGATTGAAACGGCACAATTTTAAAAAACAAATATAGATTTTTTTAACCAAATCGATTAAATTTAACATGAAAAAAAATTAATTTGTAATATCGCACAAACATGTACAAGTAAATGTGTAAAGCGTAGAAAAATATGCGCAACAGTTTTCTTTAAAAAAAAATTTCCAAAAATAGGTCACTTTTTCGCGCTCTAGACTGAAATATCCTCTCAAGATCTTAAATATTCTCGACATCTCTCTTAAAAACATCTTTAATATTTCAAGTTTTATGATCATCACTTTTTCAAGTATTCATTGCGAGTTAACATTAGAATTCTCTAAGCTCGTATATCTAAAATTCAAATCGTACGACAAAGAAGCGTTTATCTTAATCTTTCAGCCAAAGCAAAGGCACCCCGCCACTCAAAGAAAATCTTCAAAAGACCGCAGGTCGGGCGAGTCTAGCGCATTCGCCCTGTACGCCGATAACCCTTGTCGAACGATACGGTGTAGCGTATTCTTTTGCGGAATAAAACTGTCGCGTTATAATACATCTCGTATAAACTCCCGCGCCGCGCGAGGGATATATACATGGCAGTTAAGTCAATTTCGACTCGGCTGCAGCTGCCTGCAGCGGCTGCCGCTGGTTTATCGTGTGCCAATACGTCCCACGATCGGAATATCCGGCATTCGCCCCGGCGGACTCTCTCCGTACTCCGTATCCGCGATGGTATTATCCGGCATCGTCGCTTGGATCGCCCGGTGGCGGGCAGACGCCACGAGCTCTCATTATCACTGGCCGCGATAACGCGAGACGGCGTGATGCGAGGAAAGCGTACTCCGAAAGCGCGCGCGCGCCGTGGAAATGGAGATGCGACTGGGGAATAATTAAATCACCGTTTCGACAGGGAGACTTATCGGTTCATCGTGCGCCCGATAATCAATGCGAGTTAGATACTCCCGAGTGGAGAGACGTCGCGATTTCCATTTCCATCGAGCGCAAACCGATTGCGACGCGTTTTTCTTTTTTTTTTTTTTTTTAAATGTCGGTTTTATCGCGCTATGCACAAATCCTAGAAAAGAAAGTTTAACAATTTTGTGGCGAGGCACAGCACAGGGACCGGGAAATTAGCAAGAGTTCTCGGTAACGCGATTACATTTATGAAGTGCAGCTCGTTGAACAATTCTATTTCTGCAGCGCGAACAATCTGTAAAGGATCTTTTAATTGTGTTTTTATCGAGCCGGCGAATCGTTAAAGCGATAGACGATACACCGCAATTTTAGTGCTTTTAGTGTTCGGGGGAATCTCTCCTGTACCTCGTGCGGACTACATCGCGGTACGGTTAACTTTTTCAGTAGTTCGAGTCGGCGCTTCTTTCGCCGAGCCATTGGCGCGATTAACGTGTACATTCAGCGCGAGGAGAGAGAGAGAGAGAGAGAGAGAGAGAGAGAGAGAGAGAGAAAAACCGTCTCCAGCGGGAACGATCGTTCGGCATTGTCGGATCGAGCGATACGTGCCGTACGCCGACGTGAGCTCATTATCGCGAGTTAGGGTTGCCGTTCGCGATAACGGTCGTTCACGGCTGCGGTGAGAGAAAGAGCGAGAGATGGAGAATAGATGAGGAGGAGGAAGTCGAGGCGAGAATACGGAATTGCCATCGGCGGAAGACGCACGAAGAAAAGGCGGAAAGGGAAGGAGAAAGAGAGAGAGAGAGAAAATGCTCGTGCCAGGGCGGTTACAGAGACGCGAGAAAAGGGATCGATCGATCGGATATTTAGACGAGCGAATGGCAATATCGACAACCGATATCTGCTCCACATTCGAATAATAGAGCCGCGCGAACGACGCGCTGGGCATCTTCCTTCCCTCTCTCTCTCTTTCTCCTTCTCACTCCACCCCTCCCACACGTGCAGCAAAACAAAGACCTATTAATGCCATTCGGAAGACAGACAGCTGCTGCACATACGTTCTTCAACTATGCGCTCCCGCGCATTCCCGTTCCCTGTGCATCTTGCGCCCCTTAAATGCACCACGCTCGATCGAACCCGAAGACATCGCGCGGGATGCTTTAGGTATGCAGGTATGCTCGCGGGCGCAAGCTCGTTGTGAGAATTAAGGGGCGTCGCCGCATTGTCCAGACTAGGTCGCAAGGATTTTCAAGTCACGCTCTCGAGTAATAGTTTTCCCGTTTTTCTTTCCCTCCCCGAAGGGGAAGAGGGGAAGGGGGATGGTGAGCCCCAGGTTTAGGATTCCTAAGAGGAACGAGAGAGCGACTTGTGTTACTAAATTATTTATTTCCGAAAGAAGGACGTTAGGAGGGTGTTAGGATTTTCGGGCAACGATATTATTTAGAAGCTGATTGAAACTACGAGATCCCATTCTGGAGGATCTTGTTCGGGGAAATGGCGGCTTTGACCGTACTCACGGTAGCGGATGGCACGTCGTAACGCCACAAACGCCGGATTTGGAAGCCCTGAAATCCGAAACGTCGGCTTACCGTCGCGCGTGGTACACGTTGGGATCTTCGCCATCTGCGATCAGCCCGATCCCCGGGTCGGCAAACGTACGCGTGCACGACTTGCGAGAAACCGAGACGCGGGTTTCTACGTGATTCAAATCTAGATCCGATCCTATCCCTCCTCAAGTTAAGAAACCCGGCGCACGTTATCGAGCCGGGAGATCCTGGCTCTTGGTAATTCGGTCCCGGCTAACCAGCCACCTTTTCTCCTCTTCTCCTCTTCGCCTCGCCCCACCCCTTCCCTCGTCCACGTCCCTTTCTTCGTAAAGTTTCGAAATCGCGTTTATTCACGACGAATGTCCCGGAGAAATCGACCGGAGGGAAAGAGGGAAACTTGTTGGATAAACGAATTTGAAATGAGATGAGATATACGTCGCGTTTTGTTATTTTGCTAGTAAATTATAATATCGTCGTTGCGATTCGTTCGAATATCATTACGTCGAGTAGTCTTTCTATCTGCCACATAACGGGAGACCTTCTGGGATGTATTGTACCTCCTCGCGCCACAATCTGCCAACATGCGCCGCTCTAATTGGCTATAAAGACACTCCTGGCTGCTTTGAGCCCGCCCCGAAGACGAGGCTTGGCACTCGCCGACGTTCTTCATGAAGGAATAGAATATTATGCTGGCAGCCCTTTGCGACTGCGGAAACACGAGCTCCTTCGACGCCCACCTGCTCGCCGGAAGCTCTTGTGCGATTTTCTACGTCCTATCTGGCAAACGTTGGAAACTCTCGAGTTAGAGGGTGGCTAATGCGAAATATAACATATATCATCACTGGAAATGGTTTTATTATATTATATATACACAGTGTAACAATTAATTTTTAAGACAGGACCAATAAAACACGATAGAAACAAAATACACAAAATCTCATGTTGTTTTATTCAAAATAATCTCCTCTTGCTTCAATACACTTGTTACAGCGATTCAAAAGGGATTCAAATGCATGATTCAGCTCATTTTGTGGTATTGCCTCTAGTTCCCGTGTTGAAGCTGTTTGGATGGTCGGAATGTTTCTTCGAAAAAGCATCCTTTTAACTTCAATTTCAATTTTGGAAATAAAGAAAAGTCGCACGGGGCCAAATCAGGTGAATATGGCGGATGATTGAGCACACAGACTTGATTTCTGGCCAAAAATTGACGAACAATGAGTGACTTGTGAGATGGCGCGTTATCGTGCAACAGCGTCCAACTGTCTGGATCTTGATAATCGGGACAGATACGACGGATTCTGGCCATCAAACGCTTCAAAACTTCAAGATAATAGTCGCCAGTAACTATTTGACCAGACGGAACGAATTCCTTTACTATCAAAGAATGTGATGAGCATTGTCTTGATTTTTGAAGGCACTTTTCGTGTTTTCTTGGCTTGTGGTGAATTTTTCGACTTCCATTCCGCACTTTGACGCTTGGTTGTTGGATCGTATTGAAAGCACCATGTTTCATCCCCGGTAACAATGGATTTCAGGAAGTTTGGATCATTTCTGGCTATAAATTTAATAACCGCTCTTTGTTCCATGATACAATTTCAACATCGATTAAAGATTTGATCAGGAAGAACTGTCATAACTTTGTCATTTATCATTCGATTGGCATGAACTTAGGTACGTTAGACAGACAAATAAATGACCTTTCTAAGGATGCTACCGCTCAACAAATGTTGCCACTACTTGCTGAGATATGGCGCCAGTCTTAAAAATTAATTCTTGCACTGTGTACATGAGCGACAGCGTATTTTTAACGAGCATTTCTTTTGCTCAAACATAATTTTAAAAATTTTCTTTTTACATACACATATAATAAAAAAAAAATAATAATAATAATTTTATCGAAGTACGAGCAACGAAAGATGCACCTCAGTATACTGCCTTAAAATCTAAAGCTAATATAATACAATAAAAATAACATACAAAAACGAAAATTACAAAAGGTTATCAATTAAGAAAAATACAATGAGATGGGAAAATTACAAATAAGAGTGTAAAATGTTAACGTATGAATATAAGACGTATTTGACAAATGTATTGATAAGTAAGCGAATGTGAGAATTATTATAAATTAAATTAACTTGCAATTATACAAGAGATAAGTAAATCAGTAAGGAATAAGTAAATTAGTAACGGTAACTAAAAATTGAGAAGCAAAAAACTCTAGAAACAGAAATAGAAGAGAAAGACCGGATATCACGAAGAAGAGAGTTAATTCTCTAGATCTCCTATATATTATTATGTAATTATTCGATGACTCTCCTGGGATAGTGACACATCTCTTTCACTCGCCCGTCTATTCAATTTATTTTACAATATTGGATTTCGACGTCGCGTCGCACGGGGCGGAAGAATTCGATGGTGGATATCGGAAATTAACGCGAGCGAAGCTCGGCTGAATCGCTCAATTGGTTAATTAACGTTGTAACAGAAATGAAAATGGTAAAACGTAGAACGGGAACGTGCCGGGAAACGACACTTGCGAGGGGGTATGTACCTCTGCGGCGCGACGCGAACGCTACATCTCGAGATTCCGTAACTCGCGATGTAATATACTTTCGAGGAAGATAGTGACTGTAATAGAAGTCAGGCCGCCGTCGAATCGAGATATAGGACCGTAAGTTTACTCGGTATTTTACGAGCTTCCTACTTTGATGTCTGCGAACTTTCCCGATCGCGGGAAAATAGGAAAGGGGGACTAGGAAGTGGAACGCGTACGGTATTTCTAGCAGTAAATTTTTCCTGCCTACGCTATGAGCCGATATACAAATATTATTCGGAATGAGTCCAACACAACATATATAATTCAAGGCATACGATTCAAGAGATTTATTATATCCAAGAAAAAACAAGGAGAGAAAGTAAAACGGACGTCCCTTTCGAAGGGGAGCTACTCGAAGCGAGAGGCCGTCGCATTTGAGGCGCCCTGATTCATATTCATATATACCCCCCTCCTTCGTTGTTCCGCATATTTAATTCATCGCATGTAGAACCAACGAAAACAACCTGTGCGTGACGAAGAATTCGTCTAACTTCGCGACCGCGTGGCCTGTGTTGGTTCACGGTAGTTTGTGTTTCATCCTGTACTTAGCGGAGGACAAACAGAGATCGTGTGCACGATATAGCGAACGTCGGCCTAAGCTAGATCCTGTACGTTGATTGACTAAGTATAACGATGAACTACTTGGCCGTAATGATTCTCGCTTACGGATCCTTACGTGGCGCAATCATTAGATCGACGCATTGGATTAAACGACAGATTTGGAACGCGGATTAAATGCCCGGGCCGATATAGCGCGAGCGCGAGAAAGAGGGGAAAAAAGCGGTCGTTATTCTACACGGCTGACGCTTTAAAATCCGAATGAGCTCAGCGATACGGTAATGGCCGAACGTCATTCGGTGAGTTTCACGATTTAAAAAATGGCAGCTGACGCGCTTTTTGATTAACCCGAGAACGGTATCCGTGCGCGACGTACACAGGCGTATTTTTTATTCCATTCCACCAGGCGACATTGCTCGTGATATATCAGGCAGCGCGAGATTTCTCATTTCCGCAGAAATAACACATGATTGTTTTATTGCGATGGAAATCGTTACGCAAGATTTATTGAAAGATAAGGTTCGTTCGTAACGGTATATTATTCTTGCGAGTAGTAACGCTCGATCAGAGGTCAGCCCGCTGTTAGTAGAGAATTCTTCGCGCGCCGACATCGCGATGATTGAGATTACGATTAATAGGAGATACTTGAGCCGAATAAAGCTCAGCACTAAATAAAGCCCACTTTTAAATTTACCTTTTAAATTATTTAAAAAGTTTTTAAAAACGTGCTTTATGTTTAAAATATCTGCTTAAAAGGCGTGTCATAGAAAGTAGGTAAAAAAGGGCTGGGGAATTAAAACCGTTTATTTAGTGCAATCCAAAATTTATGACAAAGCCAGTAAATGAGCCGTTTTTATAAAAGTTCACTAATTGTAAGTTCATTAAGTATACATTATTTAATGGTTTATTACATTATATTATAATATTATTATTTCCTAACTATAAAAAAAATAACTACATACACACTGAGAGAAAAAATTTTTAAATTTTAATAAATATTTATTCGAATAGTACTAATAAAATATTTACTTACGATACATAAATATTTATTGTATAAGAAAAAATGACTTATACTTAAATTAAATTAGTGGTTCTCGTATTAAATAAATATATATTTACATTTACATTTTGAGCTTTATTAAAAATCCAAGCATTTGATAAGGTCCAATGTCAGAGTTAAACAAATTTTTTGTTTATTTACAAATGAAAACAATTGTTTTCTATATGAAAACAATTTTATTTTTATGAGTGATTGAAATAAACGTTTCATTCTCACTTATTGTTAGTTTATTTCGCCATAAATAGAGTTTATAAAAAAAAAAAAATAAAACAAGTTAGGTGGGTCTTGCGGTTCAGGTACCTTATTTTCGATTAGCGAGCAGCTCGCTCGTGGCTTTTCTTATCTCGCTTGTCTGATTGCGGTCAGTTGTCGACTCGTGAGCGAAGATTGGCGTGCGTTGTTATCCCTCATAAGCGTGTAAATCTCGTCCCGCGATCGCGGAGAAGGCGCGTCGATCTCCGATCCCGATTAATTTTTACGACGCCTTATTATCCGGTTTCACAACGATAAATTCTCCCTGTATCTCCGCGTCTTACACACCACGCAGCTCACATACACTCGTCTAATCTTATCTCGGCGCGAATTACATACGCCCGCCCGCCCGCAGACGGGGGGTAACACAAGCCCCGAATTTACTAGCGAACGTCGACGGGGTATCGAGATTACACGAAATTCGCGTGCGGTGCGATGATCCGTGGGACAAACATACATTGAGCATCATGCGCGCGCGCGCGCGCGTCTTACATACAGCGTGACCGTAAATTCGCGCGAGGTCTCCCACGATAACGCTCGGTCACGGAAATGTGTCACGATATCGAATGCGCGCGTTTGCGAAAGAATTTTTCGAGGGAGAGGGATAGATGCGGCGGAGCTCGATCAAGTTACAGAAGGGTACACACCCCGCGCCCTGATCGATGGACTTGATCCGTCACGCAGAGCTTGCGCACGGACTCTCGCGGTCACCCCGTGTATATGCGCCGGATATGCAACATCCTCCGCATCCAGCATCGCATTTCAACCGCGCGCGCGGGCGATGCCAGGGTCCTCCTTTACATCCGTCCGACCACACGGAAACACACACGCTTTACGCGTGTTATGCGAAACGAACAGCTGGCGGTTTTTACTTGGCGACAGAGCACGGTTAAGGATTTAGAATGATAAAACATTTATATGTGTACGTATGCGCACGGGAACACTTTGGAAAGATGCGAAGCTCCTCTCTCTCTCTCTCTCTCTTTCTCTCTCGCGTACATCTCTCCGTTGTGGAAGGCGAAACGCGCCGGAGTGTTATGAATTATACATGTACGGGCAAAGATCGATACGGTATTTCGAGAGTTGGATCGCGACCGATTTAAGTCATATTTTATTATCGTCATTTGATCGGATGCACGAATGCCGCGAATGGGGAATGAAAGCGTAATGGGCTGATGTGTGTAACACAGGATGGCCGATTTCCGAAGAAATATTAAACGCGCGTATCTGTGCCGTGCGAGACTGTGCTTGCGAGCGAATCGGTATACGCGTCTGTTTGGTCTGGGCGCGGAGGAGGGTGCAGGATTTATGTGGGTAACTTGATTGGCAAAAGGAGGAAGAGGAAGAGTTTACGCGGTATTTAAAGGTAGGAAAAAAAAAATTCTTTCCGGTGTGCGCGTACATGTTTGAAGCGCGGAGCGGAATACATTACGAGCGTGGATTGTACTCTGATTTGAAGATTGTTTATGTTTACACACACGTACATATATATAACATATGTGTGTGTGTGTGTATATATATATACATATATATACACATGTATATTCCGTGCGCTCGTTTTTGTGGCTTGCAGCGATGCATTTTTGCAACGTGCTAGGCGAAGTTTACCATACATTTACATACGGTGCGTAACGCCATTAAGGACTTTTCCGGTTGCGAAACGGTATTTACGATCTTCTCGAGAAAACTCGGTGTCAAATATTTAGCGATATCCAGGTACCGCTCGCAATACACCGCCCATGAATTTCGCAAGGACGTGCGATTATTTTCACTGGATTTCTCCCGCGGGACCTTCTCTCCTGCAGTGCCGAGGTCCTTCTCGATCGTGTTTCGTCCGACCGTGAATTACATCCGATAGTAGATAAATAAATGAAATCTCTACCCAGAAATAAATAGATAAATATATTCAATTGGCCATTAAAGTGTTTAAATTATAGAACCGGTGCCAAGAATACCGTTGTGTATCATTAATATTGTAGGAAATAAGCATTAGTGTTTTTTGAAAAGCGAGTAAATCGTGTTCTTTCCTTATTTTTTTCTCGCATCCTTTGAGAAAAGCGATGTGCGATCTATTTATTATATTGATTATTATATTATTAAATAATCTCTCAATATTGTCTTACTATAGAAAACTTTTTTATTTTCTACATTATTTTTTTATTTGTTTTAAAATTTTTCCTGCGATAACAAATATATTAGTAATTAAAAGATATGTTTCAACGATTCGATTCGATTCAGGTAATTTATCGATCCGGATTCGAACAAAGAAATAAAATTCGATGATCTGAGTCGGCATCAGAAAATCTTGATCTTCGTTTGAGAATTCTTTATATTAAAGTGATGATCCCTATTATGGGTTGAATCCTAATTATGGATCAAATTTGTAAAATTATGTTTTACAAACATGCATGTATTAATAAAATTGCAAAACATTTTTTTACCTTTTTTAATTTTTTTTATAATTATTGTAATGTAAAAGAACTTTCTTAATTGCTGATATTTAAGAAGAAAAGAAACTTTTTTTGAAAAACAAACAAAAAAGGAAAGTTACCTTTCGATTTAATAAGCTCTTTAAATACCTCTTTAATAATTCTTTGAAATTGTGATGTGTTGTGTTTTTAGAGAGAAGATTGTATTTATTACACTAAACATACAATAATATATATTAAAAATATACATTGACGTACATTTAATCATGCCGTCCCATAATTGGGACTTAAATATTTTTAAACATTTTTTCCAAAATTCACAATCGGTTTATTCAATATATAATAATTTTTCTTTGAAATTATAATATTTAGGGTTTAGATTAACAACTTTTGTAAATACTTGATCGTTATTATAAATTTACACTAATTGAAGAAAGTTATTTCAAATGACCTATAATTAGGATCGTTACTTTACATCTTCAATTAAAATTTAATTATCCTTAACTTAATAAAATAAAATTCATTAATCTTAAATCTCAGCATTTTTATTATATCACTTTGACGTTTGGATCCTCATTTATCTATTTTCAATCAAAACTAATAATAATAATCTTGCCTTATTCTTATTTAAAGTATGTTAATAAACCTTCTATTAAGCAACGCAAGCGTTGAAAGATTCAATACGGATCCAATGAGGTCAGCTCGTAAATTAAAGGTTAAAGATGTCACGAGAGTGTCGTGTTGTCGCGATCAGCTGTGAACAAGACATTCGAGCGGGAGACGATAGAAAAGGAGCGCCGCAAAAATGCTAGTCGGGCCGAGTTGCAACTGAGGGTGTGTTTACTGCCGTTGTAAAAGCGGCCGTGCGTATACACGAACCGCGGAGTGCCACGTTGTGTGTGGGCACGCGATCGATAGCGAATGAAACCCAAAGCGGCCCACGACGACACCGCCATTGGTTTGCCACTCGTAAAACAAGGCGTCGTTCCAGACGGGCGGGACGTTAGGGCTCGGGGTCACCCCTCGAGCTCTCCGTAGCTCGCCGTGAGCTGACTCACGACGAGACGTGGCTTCGCCTCCCCCTGACTTTCTGAAAGCACGGCTCGATGCGGCCGATAATCGATACCAGGAATCACTCTCTGTTTTGTACAAAATTAGTAGTAGCTCCCCTTAGAGGTAAAGTCGCGAATAAAATACGGGTACGCTCTCTTGGAAATCTAGAGGAAATTTGAGATCGATTTTAGAGGTAACTTGATATCAAATCTAATTAACTTAATATCAAATCTATAGGGAAAGAATAATTTTACTGTAGTATCTAAAAATTTAGCTAGATATAGATTAGAAGATAACTTTATGTAAGACTATCAAAATAATTATAGACTAATAATAAGACGTTCAAGCATGATGATACTGCTGCAAATAGTTTTGATATTTTTACCAATCAGTTTAAATGTAATCAATATAAATTTTTTAACATGGTTCAACATAATTATTTTCAGATTTGTATTTCAACAAAATTGTTCTTTTTGTGTAATGACTTGCTGTAGCATCACAAGAAAGTAACGAGAACGTAACGAGAACCGTAAATTTTGTTTCTTCATGTAAGCAAATGATGTCAGTTTAAGATTATCAAATTCTTTCAAGAAGATTTTATATTCTTGTTTATATATGAAAAAATAAATTGTTGATTTGATACTAATTTTTTCTGCGTATTGGTAATATTATAACTAAGATATTTTGAGAAAAATTTGAATTACATGCTTTTATTCTGGAGAATATTAAAAGTTGATTTCATCTTGATCAATTTTTCATTTCTTGATTAAGTGTGCTTTTATCCTCCAAATATCTCGATGATTAATTTCGTTAAAGTTCAATTTAAAAAAAAAATGAAATATATGAAATATGAATGAATACTATAAAAATGAGATGTCGAATAGATGTAAGACAGCCATCTCTCACCGATTACGGCGAATTTAGCCTTGCTCCTTTATAACGGAGCTCTCGAGAAATGCTTCCTTCTCATATTGCTTGCGTCAGACATTTTGATTTTTCCGGCTCAGTGTTTCTCGAAAATCAACTCCCACGTACGTCGGCAGGATTCAAGGGTCGGTCGGGAGGATATCATCATCGACGAAGGAAAGAGATTTTCTGAAGGGGGCAAAATTCCGCGGGCGTGCCGACGGATTTTCCGTGCGCGGAGTATCGAGAGGAAAACCGAGAGCTTGGTATGATGTTACAGAGAGAAAGACGGGGCCAGGACAGGGATACCGCGCGAGCGTATCGAGGAGAAAACAGAGGGAGGTAAAGAAAGTATTGCAGTTGTCCGGGGGTAAGATGTCGAGGGCCTTGAGAACAACCTCGACATCGGGGCAATTACTGGCCCGCTGCAATGAATACGGCGGCGGTCGTGTCCCATTGGTGGTGTGTAATAGCACCGTAATTACTTTAAGCTATGATTGTACGGGCGACTCGATAGAATCCACGTAGATCGTCTGAGAATAAACGAACCGAGGGAAAAGCGACTTTTTTTTACGGTTAATTGCAAGGTTACCGGACGTAAAGCTTCTCAGTAATTGTTACGTTCTTATTAACTCGAGGATATTTTGTTACACGATTATAGGGGGATGTTGCTGAATACGTACCTTTTCAATACTTAACATTTTTATTTTACACAAGCAATATTTAGTAACAAAAATAAAAAGTAAAAAGATAAGTAATATAGACAGAAATTTTATTTTGTTTTGTACATGCTATCAGTATTTAAAAAAATCAAATATATCCGATGTAAATTTTTCATTAACTTAAATAGCTTATAATAACGTAATTATGCAATTTTATTTTAAATTGTTATATTTTTATTAAAGAAGGTAGTGTTGTAGAATATTTTACATTCACATATTTACAATTGTTATAAAAATTAAATCAATATTTTTATAAACTCTCTCAAGTTTCCTAATTTGTACCACCACAAATTTTAATATAAAGAAATGATTCTAATGTAAGATTCAAGCCAGTTTCTTACCCTTTCATTTGTTATTTATTAATTATTAAATATTTGATCGCTTTTTCGATAAATTATTAATAAAATAAATATTAGTCAATGGTTTCTTATATTTTTAATTAATTTAATTCATAAATTGATATTTTCGAATATACGATTGAAGAGACCATACGCTTTAGGCGATCGGTTTTTTAAATCACACCTTCGCAGCATGATACAAAAAAGCTTACTTAAATTAATTTGTTATTACTGAAAGGTTTAACATGTAATAATAGATGACTGAAACAATTAAGCTACAATTTTGAATTTTGATTTGCATTCAAAACAGCACCAAATACGAAATATAATAAATAGCTTAAGTGGTACTCATTTGGCAACCCTCTTTTACTAGGATGGACATGCTCGATGCAGTGTGCGGCGATAATAATATAGCAAATTTTTTATTGTCAATTCATATCAACGTGTACCGACGTCCGACGTCATCGTAATGCGAATTCCTCGCTGAAGATGATATATTTCTCAACGCCGAAGGGGAAGCTCTCTCCTTTACGGTCTATAAGCAGACTGCCTTAATCTTCTTTTTTCCTTTCTTACCCGCTTCCCTTTTCTTCGGTCTTTTTCTCTCTCTCTCTCTCTCTCTCTCTCTCTCTCTCTCTCTCTCTCTCTCTCTCCCCCTCTCGCTTTCGAGCTTGTTCCTTTTTTTCCCTCGTATGCGCGAAGACGATTTCCTTCCGTTTCTCGAGAGAAGCTCTTGGCTAAACGACCGCGTCCCGATGGTTCTATTTCTCGAAAGCTCGAAAGCCCGAGAGGGATCAATCGTTCACTCAGTTCATACCGAACCGGTCCTGAGAGCATGGCCAGCTCTTTCGAGACATTTCGATTGTCAAATGACCTCCGCCTCCTTTAGTTCCGGCGAAGAGTGCTGCACGAGTATCGGTCGACGTTCCGAGGGCAATTTAATTAAAGTAACTTCAGCCGGGCGAGAATACGAGAGTTTTCCTTCCCTTCGCGAACTGTTTCTGTTTATTCAGGATCTTCTCCGCGCGCGCTCCGGATTCGATCTCATACAAAGGTCAAGCCCTCGTCCGGCTCATCCGAGGGCATTGTGCTGTAGAACCGCATGCTGCGGTCCCTTTGACACGAATGCGTTTTTGTTCCCCGCCTCCAATTTCCTTCGTCAACCACTTGAAAAGTCTTTGTGTGTAGTGCCCGCACTCCCGTTACTTCTGTTCCCGCAAGGACTCGACTAGCTGGAATAAATTAATCTTTCCGCCTCGAACGTATAGTTAAATACTGCAGCGGCATTCCGGAACGATTTTGTTGTCGAGGAATAAGTTTAACGTTCGAGAAATAAAGTTTAAAAATTCAAAGACGGAGGAATAAAAATCTCTCTCTCTCTCTCTCCCTTTTTTTAAACGAAACATTTGTGTCAAACGCGATACGAAGCGCAGAATAACTCAATGCTCTTTTCATTTTAAATGTCAGACGTTCATTAATTCTCTATATATAGACAGACCGGCTTTTAAACAACGGAGCTCCAGAGTGGTGTAACATTGGAAAAAAAAGCGTCTTTGACGCGCGACTGGACGCGCGACGGGGCATTAATCAAACCGCCCCTCTCGGTATTTATTTTCTTCTGGCCGGAAAACAACTGGGGGAAATTGCTCGACACGAGTCCCAAAGCGGGAAGGAGTTGTCCGAGTGAGACACGCGGCACGTTTCGAAACGTGGCAAGCTGCGCTCAGGGCGGCCGATGGACGGTGAAGGAGGCCATTTCGGGGTCGTAAAATTCTCAGTGGAGTATCTCTCAAGTCGGTAACGGCGAACAGAACGTTTACGCCACGCTTTCTGCCGCTCGATTTAACTGTTTCTTCAGTATCGACGCGAGTAATAAAATTATTCGAGAATGGAGGCAGGAACGCGAGCTGGATACAAGTCTATGTATATACACTGAAAAAAAAGACTGGTTATAACTACCAAATGTATAGTGAAATAGTATCAATTAAATATTTGGTCAATGTAACCAAAAATAATTTTACTTTTTTAAATATTTAATAACTTATACCAGATTTGATAATACTTACTAAACAATTAGTAAAATAAAATTATTTTTGGTTACATTGACCAAATATTTAATTGATACTATTTCACTATACATTTGGTAGTTATAACCAGACTTTTTTTTCAGTGTATCAGAGAATAATTTTTAAAGATATTATCAAATTGTTCAATCAAGCGAGAATGATATGACGCGCTCTTGAATTTATTAAGTGCTGTATATCTTTCATTAACCCCGCGCCGCGGATCTTTCTCTCTTGCGAGGAAGCTGAGAAAATTATTCCTCTTATCCGGGCTTATTAATCAACTTCCCGACTCGCTTCGCTTTTCTCTCTGGGCGAAAATCTCATTTGAGGGTGACGCGTAACGAAGATTCGGACCGACGGATTAATTTCCACTTAATACGAAAGAGAAAGAGAAAGAGAAAGAGGGAGAGGGAAAAAGCGAAATCCGGAAATAACGCGGTTCGCGCAAGAAGCGTTTGAAGCACGAATCTCCAAGTCAATCGCTATCGGAGTAACAGGATGTTCCAGAAATTTAAATATGCTCCCCTCCTCTTGTTCTTTTTATCGGAAGTGGAAGGAGGATACGGGAAAGGAGGATGCGATCGATTTTATGTTAATCTTGACGTAAATTTCGCCCGCGAAAGCAATCATCCTTAGAGCGGCGCGACGGCAATGGATTCGCAAGTAACAGCGACATTTTTACGTATCCGCCGCGATGTGATTTATTATGTGATTCCGCTACCGAGACATTATATTCTCGTAATTCACATTCGCCCCATTCGCCTTGGAGCTGAACGCTCGGCGCCAACTCGGATGCTAATCTCCGATTAATTGCGGGCGAGTGCCCGCGGCAATCGCGCGAATCGTTTCGTAACGTAACTAATATAGCCCGTTAAACCTCGTGACATTTAAAGACGGCTTACGGGATTCTCCAAGTAATTATCGTTCTCTCTCTCTCTTCTTATCGGTCTTCATGGTCGTCCCTGGCGCTCTGTGTGTTTCAGGCCTCCGTAAGGTATATCCCTATTACTTTACCTTCACGACATTCACGAAAGGTCGATGGGTCGGCGAGAAGATCTTGGAAGTCTTCGCGAGGGAATTCCGTGCCCATCCAGCCGAGGAATACGAGAGATGCATTCGCGCCGGTACCCTCACGGTCAACTATCAAAAGGTGGACGTCGATTACAGGTTACGGCACAACGATCTCCTGGCTAACGTCGTCCACAGGTATGTGAAAGTTCCGCCGGAAGCAGCCGGCTCTGCCGCCCCTTTCTCGCGTCTCGTGCAATTGATTTTTGCGAGTGTTTGTCACCGCGCCGTTGTTGCCATCGTCATCGTCGTCGTCGTCGTCGTCGTCCTTCTCGCGATTTGTCGCGGAAAATGTCAAGCGACTATTGTGAGATAAGCGTCGTGAGACTCGCGACTGAAGTTTGATTGAATCGCGAAGATCGACAACGTCGAACGCCGAGCCGCGGGATGAAAGCGAAGAGAGCTGCGTTTGGACAGAAACGGGTTAGATGTTTACTCTAAGGTTGAGTTCCGTTTCTATTCAGAACAGTTTGTCACTGAAAGCAGAGTTTGTTAATAACAATCGAACTTGGACGATAATCTTTCGTACATTGAGAGATTTTCTTCTCAGCGTAGACACAGAAAAAAAATTAGTATCAAATCAACAATTCATTGTTTCATATATAAGCAAGAATATAAAATCTCCTTGGAAGTATTTATAATCTCAAAGAGACATAATTTGCTAACATAAAGAAATTTTGTTTCTTCATAAACAAATTATGTCTGATTAAGATTATCAAATTCTTCCAAGAAGATTTTATATTCTTGCTTATATATGAAACAATGAATTGTTGATTTAATAGTCTTTTTTCTGTGGACATACATATTTTTACTTCGTAAACACATTCTTTTTTGTCTAGACTCTAAAAAAAAAAAATAAAATTTAAAACTATTTTTCAATATTTGTTCCATATCACAAATAGTTGTTTGACTCAAAAGCTAAAACCATTATTTAATAAAAATTGAAATTTATTCGGAGAAATTTGAGAGTAAAATTCCGTCTGGATAAAAAAAAAGCAGTTAAGCTTTGGTGAAGTAGTTTCAATGAAATGCTCGGTTAGTGCAACCAAATATTTGGTAACATTTAGCAACTGTTTAGTAACCGATACTATTATTATGTTTGGCTACTGTCAATATGATTACTAAATATTTGGCTCATATTAACCACAAACATTTAATTGAGATTATTTCAGCAAAGCTTGATTATTATTATCAAACTCTTTTACGGTGTACTTAGTCGCGGAATGAACTCAACCTCGCGCAATATGCTCTGATGGAAAAACACGGGCGTTACTTGCTACTTGGTTTTTTCCCTTCTTTCTTTCAAACCAAATAGATTGTGAGTGCATATTTAAAATGGCATTTCATAACACCAAAGTGCTTGTACTTAGTATTCGATAAAAGGGGAGGAGGCGCGCTCTTTTATTCATTTATACGGGACGTACGACGCACATTCAGAAACGTTCGGGTTCTCCACTCGCGCTTTAAATCGACTTTTTCACGACGGCAGAGCTTGTTTATCGCGGTCGACGCGGGAATTTCGGCCGAGACGTCCGTCGGCGTCGGGAAGGGGTAGCGCGCGAGAGCTACCACCGTTGTACATATTTAACGAAGCCTATTGGCCCCGTATAAATCCAGGTTAGCTTCCGCAGGAATTTACTTTGATTTCAGAAGAGCCCCGGGAATTTGGCGAACCTTGTCAGGCGCGCGCAAATGAGATCGGGTTTAATTTCGGGAATTTTCGGGTTATCCGCTTAAAGGCTCGTTTCGCCTCCCGCGCTAGAATGTAATGTATCATTGTGATCGACAAGTTATCGCGCTGAGAAGGATTATCCTTATTTCGCGCGTAGATTTTTAGTCGTGCTCCCTTCGCCTAGCGCGGCATGTATATAGGGGGTGGTGTGACGTAACGAAACGCTATCGACAGCCAGCCCCGGAGCGAGCTGTGTTTGCGCGTTATGTTATATTATGCGGGCAGAGATATCTAATGCGGATCAAATTTAGTTGATTTACACGGGACGGAAACGCATGCGCGGAAAGCGGCTCAGCTAAAGCGGACAACATCGGATTAGTGCCGGGATTACAGCGGTGCTTGAAACAGAAGTCTAAAATGCATAATCCGTGCATAAACGGTTTAATTCGCGCACGCCAGAGCGCATACGTTATTTGCAACGCGGAGAAGATGGACGGAGGCAGGTAGAGAGGAAAGAAAGAGAGAGAGAGAGAGAGAGAGTATTCTCGCGTAGCTTTCTATCATATTTCGGGAGAATGCCTCGGGAGACCCGGCGCGTCCCTTTTGGCTTTTTAAAGTGGGACGCAGAAGGTCCAGGACGACGTAACGCGCAGGAAACGCGCGCAACGATGGCGTGCGGTCGAAAGGCGCGGCGGTAGGTCCAACGAACTCGTAAATCATCCGCCTCTCCTTACTCGGAGCGGTGTAGATAAGAGGTGCCTCGGTGAATCCTCCTCGTGCGCGCCAGGCCGGGAACCACATGGCCGGGACTCGGTGTGATTCTTATACATCCTTGGCACGGATATATAAGAATCTAATATGCCGCGAGCGAGCGCATCACGCACGCTCTCGCTTTTTCTTTCTCTCTCTCTCTCTCTTTCGAGCGCGTTTTTAAACGCGTCAATGCTCAACGAGGCACGCCGCTATCGGCGTCAGTTTATCGCAGGAACGTGGATGCGCCGTGGCGTAGCTTCTGCTCCCGTCGTTCCGAGATAAGGCGCGCGGAGGAGCCTCGAGAATTTCTGCGAACGACGAATGCGTCATATTTCGAATCAGAAGTGAAAAAAAAAAGAAATGCGAATGAAAAGTAGGGTAGACCGAGGTGAACCGGATCAATTTTTCTTCGTACGTAAAAAAAATAAGGAAAAACTAATTTTGTTATTAAGTTCTACTATAAATTTTTAATCTTTGGCTTTGTAATAAAATAATACACAGAAAAAAATGACTATCAAATCAACAATTTATTGTTTCATGTGTAAGCAAGAATATAAAATCTTCTTGGAAGAATTTGATAATCTTGATCAGACATAATATTTGCTTACATGAAGAAACAAAATTTGTTTATGTTAGCAAATTATGTCTCTTTGATATTATAAATACTTCCAAGAAGGTTTTATATTCTTGCTTATATATGAAACAAAAAATTGTTGATTTCATACTAATTTTTTTTCTGTGTATATAAACATAGTATTTCTTATTGCATAGCGAAAAAATCAAAAAAGGAAATTGTCCGGCTCGCCCCATCATTGGGGGCAAAGCGGATCAGTTTAAAAGAAATAAAAGTAATTCAATACTTTTTTTTGAAAGAGCCTATTAGTCTTTTCTTTCATCAAATTGAGATCGTGATTTTATGAGAGACAAAATTTTTTCACGCACTGACGATCTCTGTGTCTGTACACTGAGAAAAAAGTTTTTAAATTGATTAAATTTTTTATCTTGATTGAATTTCTTCTATTCAAGCTTTTATGTAGTTAAATTAAATATATGTATAGATAGTTAAATTAAATATATAAATGCTTAAACTGAAGTTCAAGTATTTTCTATATTTAAGTCAAATACATAAATAGTTGGACTGAAAAAATTTAATCGAGTTGGAAAAATCATATTAAATAGAGAACTTCGATCGATATGTGAAAACACAATATAAACGAAAAGCTTTATCGGTCATTGCTAGATCTTGAGTGCTGATACTTATTGTGTGATTTTATATGTATATCTTTTGAAATTCACGAAACTGTGCGCCGAATAACTTTTCTTAAAAACAGTTCTAAATTGAACGAGAAATAGTAATATCACGATATTAAATTGAAAGTCAATTTAATAACAACTGATGCTCTAACAAGCATTTAAATGTGAGAACCCTTTCTCCCCTAAAAAAATTGAAAAACTTATTAAAGTTAATAACTTTTTTCTCAGTGTATCATCGACTGATATTGAATCACACGCAATACAGAATTGCTGTCTATTGTCTCCGTTGCGCGCATGATACAATGGATATGAAATAAAAAACTAATGATAACTGTTTCAAAACTTATAACGATCGTCCTGTGATTCGATTCGCCTTGGTCCTACAACTCTCTCTTTTTCTCATCGTTACTCGCGTCGCCGAATGCGGCGAGTCTTCGTCGACGTAGACGATGTGCGGAAACTGGATTAAATTATTTCACGTCTCGCGCGCCGCTAATACGGTCCGGGTGCGCTTGCATGCTAATTCCAGCAATTATCCCGGCAATTGTACTTTTCATGCGCGCGCGCTCTCGCGACACGCGGACCACTCGCGTCCTACATTTCGCCGCGTGTCTCCGCCGTCATTATAATGGCAAATTCCGGAGTTAATTCGTTGCTCACGAGAACGTTATTTTTTTTTTTTCCTTTTTTTCTTCAACGTCGATTTTTCACGTCGAAGCGGCGAATGCGAGAGCTGACGACGGTGAAACGTGCCTCCGAGACGGGACGGTTTTCTGCGCGTCGATTGAGTTTCCGAACGAAGTTAATCGGGTGAAGGCCGGCCGGAGAGAGCAGATAGAATAGTCGCCTCGCCGTTAGTAATAAACAATGAGATGCATCGCGTGACGTCATCGGGAGATCGAGAAAAAGACGCGTTTGGGAGATAAGGTGGGAAAACCTTGCTTCGATCACACGAGATCTCCTTCTCTCGCGAAGAATCGCGCGAACAACCGTGCGATTTTTCGCAATTAAGACGCTCGATCGCTCGAAAATGTCGTCGATCGTCGCGCGATACTGCGACCCGATCTTCTCGAGAGGCGCGAGGCTCCGCAATTAAAACGGGATCGCAAGTATATAATCTAGGTCAGCCGTGCATCGGCAAGTCCGCGATGCATCGGCGGGACCAGTGCAACGGTGCGTTCTCGCGTTCGCATTTACGTTATCGGAACAATTGCGTTACGCGCGCGTTACATAAAGACGGAACACAAATATGGAGAGGAGCAACGTCGCCGAACCCGACTGTGGATTGTTACGATAGTCGGAACAATTGCGGAGATGGATGGAAAGTAAACTGACGGCCTGCAATACCATCTGTGCAGTCGGTGACATTGTGCCGTTGTTGTCATGCACTCGTAACTGAAACATGACAGCAACGGCATAACGTCTCTGTTATGGCGTAAAGTGACGGTTCCAGTTGTGGTTCGTTTAAAATGACTTTCGTTAATTCATGTAAATTTAACGATCGTACATTTAAAGAAGTTGCGCGGGTCAGTGTAAGCCGTAAATATTATAATTTCAAGGAAAAATTATTATATATGTTCAATAAAAACTGGTTGTGAATTTTGTGCAATGTTTATGTTTAAGTCCTAATTATAGATCTGCATAATTAAATATTAATGTATGTTTTTAATGTAAATTATTGTGTTTTTAATATACTGAATAATATATGCTAAGAGCGTTATATGCTAAAATAATTTTAAGGAAGATAAATAATTCCTTAAAATAGAGATTTTTAAGAGATATTTAAAGAGTTATTATTAGAGAATTCATTAAAGGTAATTTTCCGTTTTTTTTTTCCTAAATATCAATATTATTGAGGAAGAAATTTCATATTACAATATTTACAAATAAAATAAAGAATACAAAATAGTTTCTATAATTTTATTAATATATGAGCAAAATATTCAATTTTACAAATTTGATCCATAATTAGGACTCGAATCATAATACTGAGCAACACGAAATTTGCGTTGAGATTTAATAAGTCATTTCTCATGTATTTTTGTCTGGTAAACACGAATTTGAACGCAGAATGTCTCTATCACGTCAATATTTTGAAAAATCTGTTATAAAAGTTGCTAAATATTGCACGGTTTTGGAAATTTTCGGTAATTAATAACTCTTCTGAACTGAGACGTGTTACAAACTATTTTTGTCTGGTCTATTTTTTATCTTATAACAGTAATTTATAGCATATCCAATTGTTAATTATTGGAAAATGTAAAAATTGTTTTTTAGCAACTTTTATAGCAGATTTCTCAAAATCCTGACGTGGTGAAGACTGACGTGATAAAAATATTCTGTGTTCAGATTCGTATTATAATTAGTAGACAAAAATACGCAAGAAATGATTTATTAAATTTCAAGGCAAAAAAAGTCCACTTTTGGTTGCTCAGAGTAATTAGAATTGTCACTTTATGTGACATGCGAAAATTTCGCGAGCGCACGAAGAACATTATTTCCCGGCGAGAATACACTCGAGGGAACGCACTGGGAATTTTCGCGCAAAAGAAAATGTCTCACCGTAGCGTTTCGCGCTACTGGTACTTTTGTTTGGTTCGTGCACAATAATTACATTCTTAAGATACACCGTTACCGCATTGGTACGCGCTAATTAATTATCTCAGGAATAAAATTAGGCAACGGATTCTCTCTCTCTCTCTCTAGATTCTTTTACGTTTTTTTAGATTCTTCCGTTCGCAAACATGTTGTCTCTTGGCTGTAAACTCGTTTTCAGTTGTTTATCGCAGCTGTTTTTTTTTTCTCAAAGACTTTTAAGTTGACATCATCCGCTCGAATCGCCGTTTAATCACTGCCGTGGAATTCCACGGGCCATCCGTAACTCGAGGACGAAGGAAAGGCCACGGTGTTTCCCTTCTAACAGCCTGTCCTCCCTCGGGGAGAATTCACGGCGCCTGAGAGAAAAGGAAATGCACGGAGGAGAGAAACGACTTCGATAATCTCGCCTCGAGGGCGAGAGAGCTGAAATGGCGATTGATGCCTCGAAGGACAGCCGCTCGCACATTCGATGGTTGCAGATACGCGAAGGACACAATCGTCGGTGTCGCAATCGCCGCTTCGACGACACGGCTGGATAACGCGGAACCTTTCGCAACCGGCTCCGTTCGGGCATCCATCACCGGGTCGGCACCGGCGCGACGTGTCGGTATTGATTGCCCGAGTCCGGGATAATCGCTTCTTAAAGTACATCCACGAATTGTCTGGATACAGAATATTGGGGGTTTATTTTATGCTACAAATTCACCAAATAATATAAAGTTTTTAGGGAAAAGTCGATTAGAAGTGAAAACTCTTGCCAGTGATACATTTCCATCAAGAGCAAAGCTCAAGTTCAAACTAGAAAACATTCACTGACCCGTTGTTAACAAAATCAGATTGAAAGATGTATCTAAATGAAATTGCAACAAAGCATCGATTCTACTTTATTTTCTTTTTACTTAAATCTGAAAATGTGTAAAAGATGATAAAATTGTGTGTGGCGGAATAATATAGAGGATAAAGTAATATGATATCCTTTGACATTTTATTCAATAACTTTGTTAATACTCAATATTTTATACTGAAATTTGAACGATTGTATTCATCAAAATGTTTAATAGATTTTAGACTCAAAGTTATGAAATATTTACTTGGGACGTGATTTATAAACATGTGACGACATTGTATAATGGGTGAAAGAGAAAACAGGTAATATGGCCATTCCAAAAATATATTTAAAAAATTGGTTTTGTTTAAAAAAAACACGCAGTATTTTGTTATAAAATTATATTTTGATTTTCCATCGTTTACAATTTCCCTGCGTTCAAAAGTTATTCTATCCTTGTTTAATATTAAACAACAAGAATAAAATAATATCTCTAATATTTCTGAACGCAGCCTTCTAGAATAACAATCGATTTATCGAAGATATATTATAATATTTCGATATGAAAATCTCGCTTAAGTAACCATATTAATAAAATGCCATGCTATTGAATAATTCTGTATAACTCGAAATGCATGTACTGAATAAAATATTAAAAAACACTCGAGCGTATACATACATCCATATGCTAATACGGTCAAGTTTAAAAACAATGAAGAAGTATGTATAATTAAATGTTAAAATGTACGTTGAAAAAATTTCTAAATGCTAAAAAATAAAAATTTCTTAATAATTGACAGCTATTGTGTATTGTCATATTAGCGTCTCTACTACTAAGCAAATGATTCTATAATCGTTAGAATTCATCTAATAACGGAGATAATAAGGATAGCCATGATGCTTATCTTATCGTGCTTACAGTAGCTGTAATATTATCTTCTTATCTATTAAATAAACAAGATAATCTTATGTATGGCCACGAAACTAATATTGTAGAAATTGGAAATTTATTTTATCTATTGTATGCCACAAATTAAAAGCATACACAGAAAAAAATTAGTATTAAATCAACAATTCATTATTTCATATATAAGCAAGAATATAAAATCTTCTTGGAAGAATTTATAATCTTAAATAGACATAATTTGCTTACATGAAGAGAAAAATGTTCTTCGTGTAAGCAAATTATGTCTGTTTAAGATTATAAATTCTTCCAAGAAGATTTTGTGTTCTAGCTTATATATGAAACAATGAATTGTTGATTTAATACTAATTTTTTTTTGTGTACTTTTGATAGAAATATATCACTGACAAGGGTTTTCATTATCACTCAAGTTTTCCTTAAAAAAATTATAATGCTAAACGAATTTGTAGCATAAATAAACTTTCATGTCCTGTATCCAAATAATTAATTCCGTGATTGTAGTAGTAGTGAATCACCTGTTAAACAACGCGGTGTTTGTGACGCCGAATCGCTGATGCGAATCCTCTCTCTCTCTCTCTCTCTCTTTTTTCGTGTGCACGAGGATGCGGGTTAATCGATTCTGCGAATGCTCGATCGTTGTCTCGTTACGGTAATTGATGTAATTGAGAAGCGTCATGGCGCGTTATCGCTTTTCTTCAATGATTCGCGTCAGAAAAACGCGTCCCTGATCTGTCGCGCGAGAGCAATAGGGAAGAAGTTTTACTTTTTAATATTAAATGACAAGAAGCGGAAGGTCTATGTTAAGTAGAATGGAAATTACATGGAGATTCGATTAATATCTGCAGAATGTAACGTGGCCGTGGGCAAGCAGCTAATTATTAACTCGCGGAACGGAGATAGAGATCTGAAGGTTTCGCCACGTACGACGGACGCTTTCGATACGTATCGCTAGAAAAGAATAGCTCGGCGACGAGTGTAGCATACACTTCAGCGGTAGAGAAACGCGTCGTTTTCCGCTGCCATTTTTCAATTAATGTCCCGACGTCCGCGGTACTCGCGATCGATTGTCCAGAATAGCTCTCTCAAAAGGATCTTTGGAGAAAACTCGTGGGCGTGACGAACGCCGTCGTTCGGCCTTCATTCCGGCGCCGTTTCTCGGAACCGTTCCAGGTCTACCTACGTTGTTACAGGCGCTCTCCCGCGTCCCTCCCGGTGATGCGGGAAATTAGGTGGGATGATTCAATTAGCCGGAAGAGCCCCACCGTAGGCGAACGATCCGCTTTACCGTCAGCGCCGTGTAATTTCGCAGGAGAGTTGGTCGGTCCCCGTCGATGCATCGGCAACGTAACGGCGCGTAGAATGGGATGCGCGCCTTCATCTCGCTGCTTTCCAAACGATTAATCTTCCCGAGCTTCTTCAATATCGATCGTGTCACCGTCCTCCCCCACGCGGAAGAACGTCTCGCGGAACGTCTTGCGGAATGCATCGGGCCGGTCGTAACGTTCGTTGAAGAAGTAATCCGGTTAATATCCGTTTTCTGATCGACTCTCTTGGTTGGATTCGGCCGAGTCACGAGCGGAGAGTAATCAGCGCGAAGATCGATCGCGAAGACGCGTGACGCGGTGCTAGAAGCAGGGGTGCACAATCCGAAATCTGTTAAAGCGATCATGATGTTGTCCAACAAGACACACATGAGAGACTAAAGTGCGAAGAAAGTACGATGAAAGAAGAGAGAGAGAGAGAGAGAGATCTTGCGCGAATTTTACTCGCGTCGGACGAGGATATAAATCAGAATTAACAGGCGGATCGTGTGGACGAACGGCCGGCAAGCACCGCGCACCCCTGGGTCTCGAGCATGGAAATCCATGCGCGATCTGCGAACGATAAGGCAGGACACCTGCGGGCGCTCTCCTTACGTGTTGCGGACACGAGGGCGAAGCGCAGAAGGAGGTACCCGACCTCCAACCTCCCTCCTCCGCGATACCATCGTGCACCCGGTCCACGCTAATAAATCAACCTGTCGCCGGACCTCCAGTCGCGCCCTCGACCCGCGACACGCTCCTCTCTATCACCCCAGTGCATCACCCACCGTCTCTGCCTGTTCTCGTAAGCCCTTGATTGTGCGCCAAAGGCGTACTCTCCCTTCTGCACCCTTCCGGCTGGCTCGCGCGAAAATTGAATAATTTTACGCGACGGCAGAACAGATAAGCTGCTTACCTAAATGCGTCCGTACGCGCGAGGGAAGGCTTATATTTACAAATGCAATTAAATGAAATGTCTAAATTTTGCTCGCGGCACGCGCGATCCATCGATCATATTGCGACACGAACACGGCAAGGCGTACCTTATTATATACCAATTCTCGCGGGGATCGTGAGAAAATGCGACAGGACGTTCTTTTTCCAGAGGTGGAGATTAGGTGGAGAGAGGAGATTACCTCCTTCCCTTCGCGAAACGACCGCAAAGCGCTTTTTTTCTCACGGTGGCTAACCGCCCTCGGCTAACGTATAATTTGCGATGGATTAATCTCTCGGTAGATTTAGCGGTCACGACGTAATTTGAAATTGGCGAGAGAAGGAGTCGTCTATTACCGGGGGAAGTCACCGGCTCGTCTTACAATCTGTGTGCCTAGGAGTGCGCGACGAGCTACCTATGCATGCTCAAACTAATTGAGGATCTCATGAAATTCTAATTCGACGCCGCACTGGTCGCGTCGCGAGAGAATCCGTGATGTTGACCCATCGGGCTGATATTATCCGCATCTTTGCATTTGCGCCGTTACCTCGTTTTTCTAACGATATGTCTGTGAAAAGCATTTTCGTCTGGTGACGTTGAACAGGCCGGCGGATATCGGCTTATCGACCATTTCAAGTATCGAACGAGCATATCGCCTGTCATTCTCGGTATTTTAAGCGAATAAAATTGAGAGATAATTATCCTTCTTTCTCGTATAAAATACGTGGCGTATGAAAACTGTTGCGAAAACGAGTCTTTTTAATGTTACGTCATCGAAGTCTAATTACGAACAGTGTTTTATTTTTATCGATTTACACCAGTGCTGTTCAAGATTCGTAGTTCGCGGTTGCGTTCAGAAACAGAGATATCACTTTATCCTTGTTTAACAAGAAGGATAAAATGATATCTCTGATGTTTCTGAACGCAGCCTTGGGCTTGAAATTGAAATGTGTCCGTGTTCATGCCTACTGCGTCATTTCTACTCCTCCTTTCATAGCCGTTTTTTTAAAACTTGTTCTTAGTGATGAGAGTATAATCTGCGATGGTTAAAAATTTTTCACGTATTACTGTGTAAAAATATATTATTACTAGTATTATAAGATACTATTATTTTTAATACGTATAATTGTAAAAAATACATGATTACACGTAAAAAAATATATAATTTTATACGTATGCTTTTAAGTATACGTATAAAATAAGTGTACACGTAATTAGTATTATCTAAATTTACTGTAATTATAGTACTACGCAAAACAGAATATATATAATTAATAGGATTATCTAATTCGCCAATAGTTTCGTCGCATTGTTCCGCATGAGCGATTATGAATGACATCCCCGAAAAGTTGTTAACGAACTCAGACTCATCCCTGAGACTGAGCGTCGCGTGCTACGAGAAAATGGCTACGAAGTGAGAAGTAGGAAATAGGCATGAACACCCCGATACATTTCAATTTCAAGCCCAAACCTACAAATCCTGGACAGCATTGATTTACACGTGAAATGCAGCCAAATATATGCAAGTAGTCATGAACATTGCTAACAGAGAAACAATTGAACGAGGTAGCTAGCGACTGTTACGCCGAGGATCGCGTTTATGTCAACGTTTAATGCGGTACACGGCTATTCATAGCTGGGAGCACGACGTTACAGTGTTTTTCGAGAGCGATCTAGGCCAGGTAGCTTAGGCACTTGACAGTTTCTAACTGCAATTAACCCGACCACTCACTAGGTCCTTTATGTCAATCGGTCTTGCTCCTTTCACGGCGAGGCCGCCCGTGTCGGACCGGGCTCGTGTCTGAATTCCAAGTGTTCCTGGGGTGTGTCTCGGGAGCGCATTCCGTCGTGACAAGACCCCGGGATTCGTCCGGCAATCCGGCGGAGAGTTAACGATCTACCTGCTTGCCGCTGAGAACTTTGCCGGGGCGAAGTCTATCCCGCGGTTTTGATCATTCGATAATCGTTTTACGTCCGCGCGCGGTCCTTTGTGCCTTTGGGAAATTCAACCGCGGCTCGGAAATCGACCTGTCTGTTTGGGCCTAACGAAGCGAAATCGCGCGATGCTATTTCAGAAAGTAGCTAATGAGCCCTGGGAAAAATCCTTTCTCGTGAGATAAACCGAACGATTCCGCGGACAATCGGGAATTGCGGGAATAAAGAGGGGCCGTGGATCGTGCGGTAAAATGAAATTGTGTCAGTATATACGTATACTAAGTTTAATATATACAGGATCGTATCCTGTATGCATTAGAAAGGAAACCTTTTTCAATTATATGCAGAATGTTGTTTGTAACTCGATCATTTAGAATATCTCTGTTGTTTTTAATGAGACGAAAAAATATCAAAGGGAAAATACCAAAGGGTCGTTTCGAAGGGACAAATATTACGATAGGCAGCATTTTTTTTCACACTTATCATTTTATGAGATTTTGAAATCACGGTGAAAAAAGAGTTTGATAATAGCTACTAAATGTTGAGTGAAATAATGCCAATTAAGCATTTGGTTAATATCACGAAAAATAATTTTACTTTTCTAAATATTCAGTAAGTTTAATCAATTTTAATAATATTTACAAAATAACAAAATATTTAGAAAAGTAAAATTATTTTTCTTTCGGTTACATTAATCAAATATTGGCATTATTTCACTCAACATTTGATAGTTATTACCAAACTCTCTTCTCAGTGAATTAACTTTTTTGTAAATTATCTTTTACGTTTAATGTTTTTATATCATTTTAAGGTCAAGATATCTTACTAAAGTTTTTGAATGTTTTTTTAATGACTTACATTACTACGTTAATGAAAATATGCCATTCCATTAAAAAAAAAAAAAAAATAACTTTAAATAATCGAGTACAAGAAACACATTTTCTGTGTATATTGTTACATATAATATTAGTAATTAAAGCATTTTTTTCACGCAACTTTTTTGGAATGAAATACTTCTGGCTTGAATCGATTACAGATAACGATTAAATTTCAGACGGAATTCATGAATTGTTATCATGAATTGTTAATATTAACCTAGATGATCATAACGGACAGCTAGTTGGAAGATTTGCAGGAAGTCGACGTCCGAGTAGACAATTAACTGCTGATATAAGTCCATCTAGTTGGCCGATCTGTTTCTCGATAATCACGTTGTTCATAACACGAGCATTCATCTCGACGGGACTTGATAGTTCGTGCGGGTGGATTCGAATAGTCACTAGCTGCAGTCGCTGCGATAACCAGAGATAGCTTTGACGCATTACAGCGTATTGGACCGAATCGGTGTTTCATGCATGAAGCTGTTACCGCTGTTACGGCTCCACTGTAGCGGAAGTAGCACCAGTTACATCGATTCTCGATGAAGGGCCGCGATTTTATTGAATACGCCGCGCCGTATAACTTAAGTGACAGCTGGCAAGCAATTTTACGACAGAGACATTAGAATTATAATAAAAGGCGCGACGATTAAAATGCAATTGTCTGGAAATGTCATTAGTATCGAATGGACATTTCTCTCGTAACCTTTTAAAGACTCGGCGCATTTGAAAGATAGAAATCCCGTGTAGCTATGTAACGGGAAACCGACGGCAGATTAGCTCGACCGGGGCGGTTTCACGAGGCTAATCTGGCGGCACTGACGACCGATGATGACTCGTTACGTAAAAGTTGATCGTCGGTGAATTCCCACGGCGACTCGCGCTGATTTCGTTAGAATATCGTTACCATAAATTTAGCCGAGCCGAGCGAAATCTCCTCGGAAGCGGTTCCGCTCCGAAACACGGAGTGATACAATTACAGAGGCGGAGCCAGATGTTGCTCTCCCTCGCTGTTTGCCGTTATGATCGGTCGCGACGGGGCCAGCGCCGGAAACCGGAACGCGATTACATTCATATATTAATTACGTGAATTATATATTAATTAGAATGCGCGCAGGGCCAAATGCGTATCGCGACCGCGTATAGCGTTTCCATCGCTTACACACGTACCATTGATGTCGTTATACCGAAATTATGCGACCTACGAAATTTTCATGTCGCAAACTAGAAAATTTGCTGCATTTCCTTGCAGATTGCATGCACGAGCTTTATATTGCGCTTCAAAATTTTTTTTCGACAAGAACGCAGATGCGCAAAACGAATGAGCGCGCGCAATCCCGAAAGCTAAAAAATTTTCGTATATTCCTCCGTATTATGAAATAGAGTAATAAACGTCGGATTACGTAAATCGAATCGCTCAGTGAAACGGCAATGTGCAATTGCGAAAGTAGAGTCAATATTATGCGGTTACAGAATTAATATAGAATTATACACATGTATAAGTATATAGATGCGTATGTGTGTGTGTGTGTGTGTGTGTGTGTGTGTGTGTGTGTGTGTGTGTGTGTGTGTGTGTGTGTGCGTGTGTGTGTGTGTGTGTAAATGTATATATTGCATATAATTCGCGTGACGTAACATATATAAATCTCTATGCATTTGATCACCAAACAGTGCGGTAAAAACTAAAGCGTAATGGAGCTATTTGACGCTTCAAACACATATTTATATAAGCAGACGTTGCATATGATTCGCATAGAATTTAAAATCGGTAAAATAAACATTCGTATTAAGCGGAAAATATCGGACGCCCCGTGCATCAACGTCGACCGCGCATTGCGGATAGAGTCAATATTATTCGATTCATATATAGAACTACCTACACACAGCCGTGTGCGCGCGGAGTATCCCGGAATTTCCCGAAATTCATTCATTATAAAATCATTTTGCGTACGCTTCCTCGATTTCGTCTACGGTTTATTCGCAAGCGGGCGCGACGCGACGCGGTCGCGGAAAATGCTCGGCGAAAATATGCGCGAGAGCGTACGCGCTGTAATAATCATCCCAGACAGGCTATCCCGTGTGACCCGACGATACAATTAACGCGTCCATATTTCTCGTGCGCGACGTCCGAAGCGGTGGAACGCAGGGGCCAACCCGAAGCCCGCGATAATGCGTTCTGCGTCACGTGTATTCTAGTTAATTGTTTAAAAACCTCTCCACGTGTAACGAGAACGGAGCAGCGAATGCGAGCTTTCCGCCTGCGACTCCTTAGCTGCAGTCAATCGCGTGTGCAAATTAATTACACTGAGAAATGTTTGATATTTGTAACTGTAATTGTATGGTAAAATAATTATGTTGGAAAGCTTCATTTTATAGTTAATATGTTAGTATAATAATAATAATAACCGTGTGTTTACAATTTTACCAACTGTATCAAAATTTTACTATAAATTATGACAATTTCAAATATTATTATAGTTAAATTAGTTAAATATTAATATATAGTAAAATATCAAGATATGGATGATAAAAATAAAATAATAATTTCTAGTAAATGAAATCATAATTATAGTGAATATAACTATTTTTTAATATTCATTTACTATTACGTAGTAATAACTAATAATTATAATTTGCATGGTTAAAATAATTATAAATATATAGTTGGCATTGAAAATGACTATGAATTATATTTAAATTATGGTAATTGTGTTTTTTTCTCTCAGTAAGAAGAATGCAACGGCGTCAAAGCGAAGTAAGGGGAAGATTGCATAAATTGCATTACTTTTCACATAAAGGTTTATAAACTCATGAATTATGAAGAATTTTTTTAAGTTCTTTATATCTTAATAAAGCGTATTTTCCAACAATATTTCTTTTCTTATGTAATTTTTTTTCATTGTTTTATTTTTTACAAGATAATTTTTTTTAAACAAGGAATTTTGATAAATCTTCAATTGTGCGATTTAAGAAACGGTTCTTCTAAATCGCACCACACAGGTTGCCAAAATCACAATAGTGGATCTCTACCGTTTACGAAGTATACTAGCTCGTTCCATTCCACTAAAACTTCATTCCGACAATGTCGTAAAAATGTTTTTCTTTTTTTTTTTTTTTACAGAAATGCCATATTTCTTTGTATTTCATTCGTTCTTATTTTACAGTCTCTCTCTATACTCTTTGAGAGCACGATTCACAAATTCTAGATATCACTTTTCGTATTTTCTTTTGGTCGTTTTTCGCCCGCTGTAAAAAACAGCCGTTTATATGACGGTCGCCAAAATCGCGAGTTAGGCAACGTCGTGGTGTGATTTAGGAGACTAGGAGGGCATTTCGTAAAACTTTGTTTATGTCTACAAACAAGAATGAAAAGGAATTTTTAAATCCTATTAATCTAATTGTAACAGTATTGCGATCATTACAAATTAACAAGAATCATTTTTATCCTACCGTTTCTGCAATACAGCTATAAAATGTGTTGAAAAATAGCTACATGCAGTATTACGATTTTTGGATGAACGTAAATAACAAAATTGTGCATAACGTAAGTCGAGTGTAATAAAGCGTCATGGTAGTATACTATGATATATAGAGTTCTCAAATAATCCCATAGAAACTGTACAAGTAGAGCGATTGAATTTTTAGTGAGTTGATGCGATGAGAGGAAAAAAATGCTGTTGAATCAACAGCATCAGTATAATTGGAAATATTTTGTTAATTCAATAATTAATGAAACAAAAAGATTAAAAGAAAAGATAATAGTAACAAACATAGTTGAATGAATAAAATTTAGTTGAATCAACTACATATATTAAGGACAGCTCGTGATTCGACGTTTTAATTGAATCAAATTACATTTTAATTCATATTACAGCATTTTTTTTCTCAGTATAGGAATCGGTGCGACTGCAGCAATCTTCCCCTAACTGCCGGCGCTCTCCGTCGTCGCGATCATCCCCGGATTTGAGTTAAGGCCACTCTGCAGAAGATGCAGAACGCGCGCGCGAGATTCTGTTTATTGCGGCCGACTGCACGCGGCCGAAAATAAATTTGGTAGGCCGCGTCGTCTCGCGTCGTCTCCCTTGTCGGCTAACAAACAATAATCCTCCGCGCGTTCTCTTCGGACTCGTCATAATATCTCGGGTCCGCGGAGCTCGATGCGATCTGTACCGAATGGTGGGTCCTCTCGGCGCGCGTACATCTCCGTGTGTGTGTGTGCGTGTGTGTGTGTGTGTGTATGTGTGTCACTGCGGCATGTGACCCGCGTTAAATTTGGAAGGCGCACTTAGGACGTCGCCGTTCCCGACGAGCGGCACGCAAACCGATTGTTACGTCGTCGCACCTTTCGAATGTCACGCGAGGTACGACAGCAAAGAACTGCGACACGCGACATTTTAATGGATATATGTAGTTATAACTCGAGAATGTCTCTAGAAAAATGATACAAAATTTCGGACACGAGTTGTGGATCGGCGTGAAACGACCGACTCGTCGTTTATGACATAACTCTATTAATTAGACGCGATATTCTGGAGACGAAAGGTGCACTGAGAGAAAAAATTGTAGTGGTAACAACTATAAGGGGACAACCATACAAATTTTGTTAATATTATTATAATATATAGTTAAGTGAACTATATTATAGTTATTGCAACTATACAAAAAAATTAGTATTAAATCAAGATTCATTGTTTCATATATAAGCAAGAATATAAAATCTTCTTCTACAAGAGAAAAATTTTCTTCATGTAAGCAAATTATGCCTGTTTAAGATTATAAATTCTTCCAAGAAAAATTTATATTCTTGCTTATATATAAAATAATGAATTCTTGATTTGATACTAATTTTTTTTCTGTGTAAGTTTATGGTTAACCCTTAAACACACTAGAGGGTTTCTTCNATCTGTAGAATAATAGGACATTTTAGTAATTAATGACTTTAATTGTAATACAAATATAGAATTATGACTGTATGTTTTCTAAAATATTGTATTATTTATATGAATTAATTATTGTTTTATTTTTAAAAAATTGAAGAAATTAACCCTTAAACACACTAGAGGGTCTTGGAGACCTTCCTGAAAAAAACTTTACTTCCGTGTCATTTTATTTTAGTTGAGCAATGAAGTTAGTCAATCATATCGGTCGATAGGGGAGACTTCAATCTTTTTTTCACTTAGCCCGAATCTCCTTTCTCATTCCGTCTTCACACAGCAAGCGATCGAATTTTAGGAGGATTTCCAGCAGTGTGTTTAAGGGTTAAGAAAACTAATAAAAAAATAGTTGTAATTACTTTATTATATAGTATACTACAAATATTTTTTATTAGTTCTCTTAACCATTAATTTAGTTGCAATAACTATAATATAGTTCACTTAACTATATATTATAATTATATTAACAAAAAATGTATGGTTGTCCCCTTGTAGTTGCCACCACTACAATTTTTTCTCTCTGTGTGTACGGATGTTCCGTACGTGCACGTTATTTATAGTCCAAATCGCCTATTATAATATAATTAACGAGAGAGAGAGAGAGAGAGAGAGAGAGAGAGATAATTCTATTGTTACCTCGATTGTACGATCTGGTAAATGGAGAATTCGAATTTCGTTTGTTAAAATTAATGGGGAGCGGAGCGCCATGGTGGAATTTGAAAGCGGCGCGAAGCACCTGAAATAGTTGCCACTGTCACTAAAGATAGGATAAGAGAATCGTTACACTTCGCGAGCGCATCGTGTTAACCGACGACCGCCACCTCGACGGGACGGAATATATATGATTTAACGTTCCCTTCATGTGACACACGCTTCGAAATTCCGTCGCGAACTTTAAGGTACGTTGCGCGTGCGCGTGTGTACGTTGCGAAGATACTTTGAGAGTGGCGAACCCGAAATGTTGGAGCGGAAATGTGATTTACGAGACGGAAGCGATTTATTGCCTTTCGTTGTGAGGTTGCATAATATCTTGTCAGCCAATTGGAAGATAGAAGTTGCTTATTCTCGGTTCTGTGTACACACAGTATGTATATTTCGGCTTTCTCTCCTGCGCGAAACATAAATTATTTTCCCCGAAGAAAATCCGAGGGGACACGGAACGGAAGAGTTTGTCGAATGAAAACTGCAAGGGGCGCCTTCGATTATTGCGCCCCAGGCTAAGTATATATGTATCGTGATGGTTTTTCAATGATTTCCACGTTGCGCTTGAAAGGGAGATAGAACAATAGACACTTGTTTGCAGTGCACGGGGAGAAACGGTTTTGCTAAAATATCTAAAAAGTTTAGTTGGACGCAGACGTGAAAATATAATTTTATTAGACCAAAGTAATTATGTAGAACGCTCATGTTGGTTGCTAGAATGTCAAAACTTTTTACTGTTCATCATGTTTGCACGTTCCTCATAATTATTTTGAGTCCAGCAAAATTATTCTCAGATCTGTGTCCGGCTAATTTTTTTTTCTCTTTTTTTTTAAGTACTTTAGCAAAACCGTTCTTTCCGCGCGAGTAACCGATAGAACAGTGCTGAGAGATTAGAATAGTGCGTGACTAACATCGTGGTTTTTTTTGTCAATGTAATAATGCACGTAATAATGACCAGGCGACCTTAGAGACGTAACGACAAGTCAATTATTAATTGCGTTCCATTATTTAAATCCTGGATTAATACCCACTAAAGGAGTACAATTTTACCTTCTCGAGGAATAAATTTCTCGCTCAGCTATGAAATGCCATTATATAAATGTGCCCTCGATCTACTTTTACAATTTAATAACGTCTTTCGCGTGATCTCAGCACGCCACTACGTCTACGCGATTTCGCCGGATCTATTCCGGAGCGATTCGCGTGAGAATGGAGCTAACGACACATCGACTCGCGATTAGTTTTCGAGAGGATGCGCCCTCGGCCCTCCGGGATTTTCACACCGTGGTGCTGCAATTTATAAAGTTTACGAACGTCTTGCTCGCCAAATTGAATTCTGTTTGTCACGTGTTTTATCCGATATTCGCAGCTATCCGGCCTTCATCGCAGACGCCATTTATCGTGAACGAGGCACTTTGCAAAGTGACGGGAAAAGATTTTGCAAATCCAATCTCGATGCGCCGAAGGCTCTCTTTTTTCCTTTTCCTTCCCTCCCTCCTCTCTCTCTCTTTTTCTATAGCACTTGTTTTTTCTCCTTGCAGAGGCCTTCTTATTGTTCGCGCAGAGAGAATGCACGTGCATAGGACACATAGTGAGCGCGACCGTAGTTTTGCGGAGTGGAAATGCATTAGGTAGATGGAACTCATGGACTTATAATTGGGGCCGCCGTATGCACGTGCATTCACCTGCCGTATTTATTTTTTTTTTCCTCTTTTTTTCGGTCCTTTTTCCGCGCTCCTTTTCCTCTCTCGCCCTCGCTCTGTCTCTTCTCCGTCTCACCTCGCGTGGAACGCCCATCGTCCGTTTACCTTAGCGTTAGATAAAAGCGCAGCTATGTTTTCGCGACGCTGTTTTCGACCCGTTGGATCCGCGGGCACATATGCGTATGTGTGTATGTGTGTGTAGAAACGCAGTCTGCGCGACGGCACAATTTTTCCGCCTTTTTTGCGCTCAGACGAGGTATGCAATCGATCCGCACGTGAATAGGATAGCGCAGCGTACGTGCGTGCGGGTGTTGACTGCCGATTGCCGGTACCGAATCGTGATAAGCCGGTCGCCTGTGACTATCAATCGGCGATCGACCGCGCCGTTTCTCCTCGACATTACGGTAATTACCTACCACGTCGGATCTGATTACCGGTTAGCTTCAATCCGAGCCGATCGACAGTACTTCCCACTGGAAGGGAGGGTGTTTACTGTCTACTCGCGTGAAAAGTGCCCAGCATTTCGATGTGTCTATCGAATGCGTGTACGCGCAGAAAAATATCGTGCTAAGGAGAGCGATTACTCAATTTTTAGCTTTCTTCTTTTAAATAATCTTTACGGAGAACATTTTCTTGATAGTCTGATAATATACTCATTTACTTGAAACGAGTAATATTCACTTGAACTTTTGTGTGCACACACAAAAAAATATATATGCTTGAATTGAGTTTAAATATTACTTTATTCATTTTATAAGTTTATATATTTCCGCAAATCTATCATAAGCATCAAATTTCTTGAAAATATATTCTGAATCCTAGTAATTTCATACTTCAATCGAGAATAAGCCATAAAAAACAAGCAAATAAAATAGATAACCAATTAATACGTATTTATTATTGTGACATAAATGCCACTGTAGTAACATAAAAGTGACGTAAATGTCACTGTAGTGTGAAAAGAATTTTATATTATTACAAATCACTCTGAGCATCGAATTTCAAATAAGCATTAATAAGAATCACAATCTCCGTCCGAACCAGTTTCATGCTACACAGAGCCTTCATATGCAGCGCGATATTTTTTAAAATAACAATTTTAAATAACATTTCTGAAGTAACGGTGTTTTTTTATTTAACAATTTAGATCCTAGTTTTGTGACGTATTTAATTTTAGGAGTGACATCTCAAATTACCTTTGCAAATTACCAAAATTTAAAAGAGCCAAGAATCCAAAACGTAGATGACATACATGTACCGGAGTAACGAGTAAAAAAATAATTAAATAAATAAATAAAATAATAATAAATTGATTAAGTAATGTGTAATAATATTAAATTCTTTTCACACTATAGTTACATTCATGTCACTTTTATCATAATAAATACGTATCAATCGGTTATCTATTTTTTATTTGCTCGTTTTATGACCTGTTTCTTTGCCCTCTTATTGTTATCACTTACACGAACTTGACTTTGCCATATTATTTTCAATCAAGAATATTAAATTAAGGCAGAAATTTGATATGCTTATTATTTTGATTTTTCTTCGATACTTTTATATATTCGTCGAAAGAGTATAAATTCTTTCTTTTAGTGTATAATAATGAGTTTTTTAAAATTTGTGATGAGTATATTTTAAGACAATTATCAAGAAACTATTCTTTGTTAAAGATAACATTACTTATTAGAAGGAGAAAAAATAAATTGAGTAATCGTTTTTTTAGCAATAGAATCGATACTTTTTTTGTGTGTATCTATACGAATTTGTGTGGATGTGTGTGTGTATGCGTATCTGGGCGTGTGTATACGTGTACGTCAACGTACGTACATTGCGTACGTGTGTGTGTATATGTGTGTGTGCGTGTGCGTGCGTGCGTGTGTGTGTGTGTGTGTGTGTGTGTGTGTGTGTGTGTGTGTGTGTGTGTGTGTGTGTGTGTGTGTGTGTGTGTGTGTGTGTGTGTGTGTGTGTGTGTGTGTGTGTGTGTGTGTGTGTGTGTGTGTGTGTGTGTGTGTGTGTGTGTGTGTGTGTGTGTGTGTGTGTGTGTGTGTGTGTGTGTGTGTGTGTGTGTGTGTGTGTGTGTGTGTGTGTGTGTGTGTGTGTGTGTGTGTGTGTGTGTGTGTGTGTGTGTGTGTGTGTGTGTGTGTGTGTGTGTGTGTGTGTGTGTGTGTGTGTGTGTGTGTGTGTGTGTGTGTGTGTGTGTGTGTGTGTGTGTGTGTGTGTGTGTGTGTGTGTGTGTGTGTGTGTGTGTGTGTGTGTGTGTGTGTGTGTGTGTGTGTGTGTGTGTGTGTGTGTGTGTGTGTGTGTGTGTGTGTGTGTGTGTGTGTGTGTGTGTGTGTGTGTGTGTGTGCGAGACGTGTAAGCACAAACGGAACAAAGCCACGTTAAGCTGGTTGCGATTGGTGTGTTGCAGACACGAGGTGCCTGTCACCTCGGAGCCGATCACGGTGATACACATGGACGAGGACGTCGTCGTGGTCAACAAGCCCGCCTCCATCCCTGTAAGTGGTGTACTGCCAGAACTGTACTGCCAAAAAATTGTTTGTCGTATTGTTCCACCGAGCACACTCATATACATATATACACATACATACGCACACTTTCTCTCTTGCATGTTCCTCAATATTTTTTCACACAATCAAACTCTCTTGATACTCGAAGCTCATTTCGGTTCACCTGAAAAATCCCAAAAGTCGCCTTTACAAGCATATAATGTAAACGTGTAACCACCTTTACGGAAAATCATTCCTGGAGCACGCTTTCACGAGTTAAAGTTTCATCGCCGTTAAATTTAAAATTCCCAAACTTTATTCTTTTGCACTCTCGCTGATGAAGTTTTCCATCGCTTTGTCTGAATATACATATTTGAGTGTATCCCTAAATTAAATTCTGGCGTGTCTCAGCCGGGGCGCGCAACTTCCCAAGCGTTCTGCTTCAACGTCGACCTTCTGGATTTCGTTAGTGTTCTTTTATTTCCTTCTTTCTCTGTCTCTCGACGCGCGGAAGGCGACTGAATCGCCTCTAACGAGTCGTTTTTCAGACGGTGACTAACGGAACAACGCGATGTTAACAGATGTGTGCGTCAAATGCCAAGGGCCTCTGACGAGCTTTCGCCTGTTTAAAATGCAACGTTTCGACGTCACCCTCGGCCGACCTCGGTCTCTCCTGGTGTTTCAGGAAACAATCATGAGAAAAAAAAAAGAGAGAGAACCGTAGAAGAAAAAGGAGAAAATTTACGCGCATACGCAGACGACGACTCGTGTAAATGTCCCGCGGTCGCGATGCACCACGACCGCGCGACCGCGAATAAAACTCACTATTAAAATGTTAATCGCGTGCATTACGACGCTCGCAAATCACGGATAATTTACTCCGCGCTATTATTGCCGCTCCGTGATAATGTCGGACCTCGCGGACGCCCGCGCTGCTGTAAAAAACACGTAGACAAAGGACAGGAGGAGGCACCACCGACACGCGCGGTGGTGAATGCAATATCGCGAGTCCGATGCATTAAACCGGCGATATCGGTGATTCATTGGCGTAAATTAACGGTTACGGTTATGTTCGTCGGAACGGGTTTAACAGCCCCTTTCGCTTTTCGCCTCGCAACGATTTTCGTCTCGGTTATTTCAATTCGCGACGACGGTAACGCGCGACGACGTGTACACCTGTGCGCCGGAGAAAATAAAGCGTCCCGAAAGTATCCAAAGTGTCCAAAAAGAAGACGCCTCGCGAGACCGACTTATGAGATTTTAACATACTCTTTTTCCCTTTCGCTTCATATTTTTTTTCCTCTCCCGTACTCTTTTTCTCGTTTTCGCTGTCGGGGCCGTTAGTTGTGGTCGCCACCGCAATGTGGCTACTACTTTTATTTTCCTACGACGACGGGCCGCGAGGCTTTACTCGGTGATAAATACAGCGCGCCGAGCTCCGGCGGCCACTTTTCCTCTCAAATGTCACCGAATGCACCGGCCTCAAAGAGGGGTCGTTAACAAGCTTGCGCAACAAAACAGCCGGGCATTAATGCAAAAATAATCCGACGCGCAAGTAGGTACTCGGCGGCGGGCATGAGCGCGATGCGCGACTTAATGGTCGCTTTTGCATTTGTACCCGCTTTCCTGGGAATCTTTTTTTCACCCTTGCCCCGCCACAAGGAGAAAATGCCACCCGAGACAATCGGTCGAATTAATTTTCGCGTTATGCAATCGCGTTCTTTGTCGTGATGCTTTCGCTTCCTCGTTTCTCTCACCATTTTCCTGCGTGGATTATAGTAACAAAATTACTCAGCTTTTTCGCGTTGCTCTAATCTTTCAAGTCTTTTTGGCCTGAAAATAGTAACCCGGGATGTTTTTTACAAGGTCGGAAAAATGAAGCTCCTGGCATAGCAAATTTTTTTACTGACCCAAAATTTACGTGTATCTTTTATTTAAAGTTTCCGGGACGCAAATTGCACACTAGAAACAAGTTATGACTCATATGTTCATAGTATTGATCTGTTGAAACTTGCGGGGGTAATATAGAAATCACCCCAGGTGACTGTTTACGTAATATGAAAGTTCAAGTGTGGTAAGAGTGTACATTGTAAATTCGAAATAATAATATGAGTTTCAATGAGGCTTGAATTGTGACAAGCTATTAATATCTTTGTGTTAATACAACAATAACAATACAACAAGTTTATATTATGTTTCTATATGTTTGTTTTTATTATATTTTTATTGAAAAATACTTCATATAACTTTTATATTTATATAATAAACAAATGTAAAAAAATAAAATATTTTTAATAATTCTGAAAGCGCGAACACAATATAAATGACTTTGTATGATAGTGATTTTTAACCTTATTTTAAATCGCTGTAAAATAAATATTATATATTACATTTCTTTTTTTTTTCTAATAACTATTTTTTATAGTCTTTAAATATACAAGCCCACAGCATAAAAACATTTTATTATTGATATCTTCATTTTTTAGAATGTTTTTTGTATTATAATAAGCTGTTTAATGTATTTTTTCCCTCTATTTAATATTTACTTGATTTCTCTTTACTTTTCCAATAATATTGCCTAAATTTATGTACATAATATTCTTTAAATATTAATAAATTATAAAATAATTAATATACATTATTCAGTTAATAACGATGATTTTTAATTGGGGTGTAAAAATCACCCCAGGTAATCGTTCACCCAAAAAATGGGGTGACCATTCTCGGGATTAATGGCGAAGCCCTAATGTTACGATTTTAAAGTTTTAATACATCAGGGAGAGAAAATATGTTTCTGGATTGTGCGGAAGGAAAATGCGTCGGAAAAGCTCGTTGTGCGTACGTTAGTGTTAAAAGGTCGGGATTCGTTCGCTCTCTTGAAGTTCTTGAAATTCATTCCACGACGCGGGGGAGAAATACGCGGAAGATGGTGAAATCCTTGTGGCGGCGAGTAGAAAAGTGCTTTCGATCGTGGGATTATTGTAGCGGTTCGCCGAGTCGCTGGGAGCGTTCGATAGCCGGCGTGCATTATTATTGTGCATACGTGCAACCGTGGTGCTGGATAGACGCGCGGGACTTATCGAGCCAGGAAGAGTCCGATACGATCCGCCAGCTAGTCAGCCAGCCAGCCAATCGCTATACCTACAAATCCGCATTGTCGACCGGAATGCATAAAGCGCGCCGTTCCCCGTGTCATACCCGATTCGCAAAACGATGAATCGACCTCCCCTTTGTAGGCGCGATTGCTTTTTGTCCCGAATTTGTCAGGAGAAATAGGTCGATTGCTGCTCCTGTGTGGATGCGTACGCGTGTAGGCGTGCATCTGTGTATGTGTGTGTCTACATCGAATTTACATTGGCCACATGCCGATAGGCACCGAGTACATTCATTAAGTAGTGTAAGCTCCGTAAATTTACCGTTCACATCTCATTTCCTGAAGATATTCTGGTTACTCGATGCAGAGTTTAGCATGAAATACGGAAGATGCAATCCTAGATGTCCCGAACTCGGAATGAAGCTCTAGATATGTCTCGATTTTTCCCTTTCTAGTATATTTGAACAATGTATTTGCGGATTCCTTTTCCAGTATTTGGACAACATATTCTTGGATCAGATCGTTTCTTTCTGATCGCTTCGAAACTTATCGCATCAGACTTAAGCGAAGCGCAAGGAAGAGAAAGTAAATTGATCGTTCGATCCATCTCTGTTCGCAGGTGCATCCGTGCGGTCGTTATCGGCACAATACCGTGGTTTTCATCCTGGCGAAGGAGTACAACTTGAAGAATCTCAGGACCATTCACAGGCTGGACCGGTTGACTAGCGGCATTCTCCTGTTTGGTAGAACGCCGAAGAAGGCGAGGCAGATGGAGCACCAAATAAGAAATCGACAGGTTGGTTGCGTAAGCGCGCGCGCGGCTCGGGTATGCAAGAAAAAAACATACGGACGCGCAGCTGGCGTCGCTCGTCTGTCATTGAACGACGTGGAGACGCTTACATTGGCGTACGAGCGCGACGACGTAATCGCTTCATGTGCTGTATGTCGTACGTTCACGTTCCAGGTTCACAAGCAGTACGTATGCCGAGTGGAGGGTGAGTTTCCCGAGGAGGAGGTGATCTGTTCGGAGCCGATCGAGGTCGTCTCTTACAAGATCGGCGTCTGTAAGGTCTCCGAGAAGGGCAAGGATTGCATCACCCGCTTCAAGCGTCTCAGCTACAACGGCAAGTCGTCGGTGGTGCTGTGTAAGCCGCAAACCGGGCGTATGCACCAAATCCGCGTCCATCTGCAATACCTCGGCTATCCCGTGGTGAATGATCCCCTCTACAATCACGTGGTCTTCGGTCCGCACAAGGGTAAGGGCGGTAACATCGGCAAGACCGACGAGGAGCTCGTCCGAGACCTCATTAGTATCCACAATGCTGAGAATTGGCTCGGCATGGATGGCGATTCCGACATGAGCCTGTTCAAGCCGAAGCTGGAGTTGGAGGAGCGCATGCTGGGCTCCGGCAGCGACAAGGACAATGGTTCTTCGCCATCGTCCACCCCGGGTCTGGTCGAGGACGAGCAGCAGCAGCAGCAGCAGCAGCAGCAACAACAGCAGCAGCAGCAGCAACAGCAGCAGCAGCAACAGCAGTCGCAGCCGCAGCCGCAACTGCAGCAGGAATCTCTCAAGGTCACCGTGGGAACGCAGACGGGCTCGGAACCGCCGGATTCCACTTTCGCCAACGACAAGGTCACCGTCGATCCGCACTGCTACGAGTGCAAAGTCAAGTATAGAGACCCGAAGCCGTCGGATCTGGTGATGTATCTGCACGCGTGGCGTTACTGCGGCCCGGGATGGGAATACGAAACGCCATTGCCCGCGTGGGCGGCGAGCGATTGGACCGGCGACGATCGATAGTTCGTACGACGCGATCGAGGACGATCCGTGCGGATTCCTCGGCGTACAATCGTCGTCATTGTCGTCGTTGAGTCTCGATCCCCCCTTTTGATATCCTTACCCCGTGCCTTCCATCCGCCAATGAGTGATCTTGACCATTGTAAGCAAACAAGTACACGTACACAAATACGCATACACGCAGACACATACATACGGTAGACAAACAGTCGTGCATCCTCCTGCAACTTGATCGTCGGACTTTCCGGAGTGTTCCTGCGGTGTCCGAGAGAAATGGGATTGCTGGAACAATTTCACGTCTCTCGATATTTACGTTTCTGCAAACTCGTCGTCGATACGTAAACGACAACTTGGGCGTTATCACGAGGCAATTCCCGGACGGGCCGCCCCGCCGTTTACGAGCGCAGAAATGTGTACGCTCATCCTCGCGGCAAGTTCGCCCATCGTGATGCACGTGTTCTCGTTTCGTTATATATTTCTGGCAGAGTCTTACGCGGGAAACGATCCGAGACGCGACGTTATTGTGCGGATTAATCAAGCGACAAAAGACAGCCGTTGTTACCGATCCTATTACCACAAAACTGTCCTGATTTTGGGGAGCCAGCTAATAAATCAGATCACCATTATTGTTATTTTTGTCTTGCCGCAGCAATGTTCCGGGTTTCTCAACCACATTTTCCTCCGAGCAAACCTGGAGCGCCTTGTACAGTTGTACGCAGTAAAGTTACGCTGAGATTTCGTAATAAGATGCAATGATTGTTCCTACGATCGTTTCTCTCCGCGTAACAGCCGTAAGAATGTTCTTGCATGATCGGTCGGTCGATGTGGATCTTACAAGTCGCAGGACTTCGTTGCAGCTTCCGAATAAATATGGCGAATAGCAATTTCTTTTTATATCAAAAAGATATATTGTAACAAATATAGGCGATCTGTGATTATATCACCATAATATTTGTCTATCAAAATGTTTTAACGAAAAAGAATATGGCCGTACAGCGAAGCGACAATGGCTAAAGATAATAACTCTATTTTTATTTTTATTTGTGACGTGTGTATATATATATACACAAAAAAAATATATATATACATAGAAAAATACGATTAATTGAATAATTTTCGTTCGATTGTAACACGAACGATTCGTGTCAGCTACGATTCCGCGCGTTACGTGGCGCGTATATAAATTGTGCATAAAAAATTATTTGGGCGAACGCTCTAGCAGACTGAGACAAATGCGTACGTTCCGCGACAGTCTCAGGGCCCAGTCTTTTATGAGCAGCAGCGGTCAAAAAGTCACTGCCACTGGAGCGCGACATACCCCTAACGTGTGAAAGAAGATTGATGCATCTGTCGGAGGTGGCATGGGTGTTCCGATGGATCGCGTATCATTCATCTTGATTTATGACGTATATAGAAACGTGGAAAGCCGCGGGTCTCTCTCGTCTATTTCCTATGGTCGCGAGAAGTCGTCCGGTTACTCTCCAATCTTACGGAACATTTTGATTCACGAGAGATACGGCTCGATCCATTTTTCAAAATTCCATCGTTTTGTAGAAGCAATGTCTTATCATCTAAGAATAAACGAGTGGCGCGGGTAGTGACGGGTGTGTGACGTTCGATCGCGCGCGCTGACGCTCGATCGGCGTTCTCGGGAGACGTTCTACGGTAAATCACCGTCGGTGGCTTCGCGAATTTGACTCGAAATTGACTTCGGACGGACGGAAGTGAACAGGCGATATCGATTATATTCGGCAGCAGTGTTGCTTTTGGCATCGAACCCGCCTCAGTTCTTCGGCTTGACACAAGTCAGCTATAACTGGGAGATAAATTTATCCCCGGCGGGTCCGGCTTTGGAACAATTTCAACGAAGCCCTGCGATTTCCGTTATAGTATAGTATAGATGGTTGTGTATCGCTAATACACTCGTTGTGAAAGATTACCATAAACTTCGCGCGTCGAACGAGACGGGAGGAGACAAATATACATCGGTATTAATAGTGTATTAATGCTATTAGGAAATCTTTCCGATGTGGTATCTCTGTTACTTGTAATCGTCGGTCTTCTACCGTGCCAAGTTTGTCAAAGCTTTCCGAAGGATACCGCGATCGTATCCTCGAGACCGTGTGTACATGACACGAATAATCGCGCATTATTTCCTACGTTCACCGACGATGAGACCACGTTCCTCATTGAGGACAGCGGTCCGGTTCCCATTCACACGTGCGCGAGACGCTCTCGCACGGTTTCGAGAATAGACTCCTTGGAATCGGAACGACGAGAAGAGGAGAAAGAGAAGAGATAGAAGAAGGAGATGGAATTGTATCCTCCGCAGTGGCACAGGTAGGGGACTGACGTACGGAAACTGCGATAGAGGCGCATCTATTTTTATGGCAGATATTTAAGTGGTAGGGGAGAAGGGGGGAACCAATGCGCGGTGGCGCGGGTCCAGCGGCAGGGTTCTCCAACAATAAGCGTGATCTTGCCCGGAAGACAGCCAATGATCATGCCAAAGAGCGTGCGACCAGCGAGCTTTCAATCATATCGTGCGTAATGTACCTTTTCTCGAGGCCGACGGGATATCTCGAGAGGAGCGAAGGGGAGAGAGTGGACAAGGTGTTTCGCAACAAGTACAATCCGAGAACGAGTGAAAAAAAAAAAATACGCGAGAGCAAAATGTGCTATAATTTTATTTTATTACGAGTCGTCGCGTTTTCTTGTCTCCGTGTGTCTTCGAGAGGCCGTGAGAGGCACTCTAGAGAGCCGCGAAGCGCGCGTGGCACCTACAAATCAGCTTCCAAGTTGCCAGGCTGCCCCCGTTCGAGCGCAGAAATTTCGCCGATGATTTCGTGAGTTTTTTATTTCAGGACAATCGCGCTGCACATGCGCTTGTTCTGTGCGAAGAAGTCCTCGTACGTACACGCATATGGGGCCTGTTTTGCGTCACGCGGCGTGATAACACGCGGCGCAATGTGTGCACAAGAGCGACGAACAGGGGCAATCATGCAACAAAACACCGCTCCGCGTATGACGCGGGCTTCGGAGCCTGTATTTTAGCGTCGAGAGGCCGTTAAGAGGCATTCTACTTTGTTGGGTTCGAAAAAAGAATTGTTTTCACACAAGATTTTTTTTCATAGAGAGGTATTGAAGCAATTAAGATGAAATTTTTGAAGAAATACTTAATTTTTGTAGATTATAATGGTATTTTTACTATCGCAGACTATCCAATGGATGATGTATACGTCGTAGATAATGTTAAATTGGGGAAATTCCCTCTGCGGAAATAATTGATGCAAAAGCAAAGAATTGTCTTAATTTATATGAAATCATACACCGACTGAACTAAAATCAATATTAGAAATTGACAAAATGGAAGTTTTTCAAAAATTATTTTATTTTAAATATTTTAATCTTAATTCTTGAAAGGACTATTTTGTCAATTTTCAATTTGTAATATTGATTCTAGCTCGGTGCACGACCTCATATAAATTAAGAAAATTTTTTCGTGTTTTAGATTCATCATTGGCTTCCAATTATTTCTGCAGAGGATCCCCAATTTAATGTTATTCATATCATTCACCAGATAGTCTGCGATAATAAAAAAATCGTCATCTACAAAAATCAATAAATATTTCTACAAAAATTGCATCTTGATTGCTTGAGTACTTTCCTATAAAAAAAATCAGGCCTTTTTTCTCTGAACAAAATAGAATACCCCGTTAAGTCGTGAGCAGTGATGGGAAGTGATCCAGAAACGATTGGGCGAAGCTACAGACGCGGCGAATGCATCAGATTACTATGCCTTCCGATGAAATTAGCGACTTTTCGACTCTTTGATGTCATAATCCGATCGCACTTCTCTTTTCTAACGGGGCCAATTCACGTGCGACCGTGTCTGGATGTTTGCCGAGGGATAATCTCCGACGACAAGTGCTACGACCTACGATTATTATGCTATTACGATGTGCCGTATCAACGAGATTTAAATTAAATTAAATTCGTACTGCCGCGCGACGTATACGCCGTTAATTTACACAGTTTAGCACGCGGTCGAGGACTACGCGTTTGCTAATGTGTATCCTTAGAATAGCTTGCCGTTTTAGTTTAGAAAGCGTGAGAGCGTGAGAGCCTTAGGAACGACTGCTTTTAGGGCTGGCGTAGCTGTTAACTCGGTAGAGTCTTTTTAAAACATTCGATGGGATCAAGATACGACCACACTGAAAGAGTTATCCTTTTTCAAAGTACTTAAGGCTTAACACTGGATGCGATATACACAATGGGATATGTTAGTGCCTAAAAAAAAAAGTTCGAGACAAATGTGCGTCGTTAGTATCGTGCCTAGATATTTTTTCAATCTGGAGCGAGAGCACTTGGGACAAACCGATCTTGCCCATCACTGCCCGCGAGTCGTGAATAAAGGACAAACGAAAATAAATGGAAAGCGAATCATATAATATCGAATGTGCGACCGAAAGAAATGATTTTGGTATATAGATAATATATACGTACATACATATGTATATGTATATATGTACACACAGAAAGAGAATAAGAGAAATGCAGAGATAACGTAACATAACGGACCTATCATAAAAGACAGTGTGTGCGCTTACTAACACAATCGGGACAGCTCGTCGTAAGGTGGCGAGCTACCCCGAAAACGTAACGGCTAGTTAAATCTATTATTTAAGTAACTAACGATAATTTCGAGAAGCCGCGAAAAAGACAGTTCCGACTTTAGTGGCGCTAAGAGAGAAAAGCGGTAGCGAGAGAGCGGGAGAGAACGGAAGAGAGAAAGAGAGAGAGAGAGAGAGAGAGAGAGAGAGTGCGAGAGAACGAAAGAGAGAGAGAGAAAGAGCGAGCAGACGCGACGGCAGTCTGCGGAATCGAGCGAACGTGCTTTTGTATATATGTATTGTATACGCACATTGTACCGTATCTAAAGTCACATTATTATCCGTACTGTAGCCGGCGGAACAGTTTAGAGCTAGTGAATTCTCTTGTATGATGAACGAATAAATGCAAAGTATCGTTCGATAAAAACTGTCGGTGAATATTCTCGTCTCTGAACGTATCTATTCGATCTTGCATTTCGCCCCCGAGCTCGTAAGTACCGCCAGATCGTATGCATGATTCATGGAAGCGGGACTGGAAAGCTCCTCGCTTCATTCCGAACGCTTCCGTGGAGTTCGGTAAAAATATTTTCCATTCAATAGCCGTACCATTTATTTCGCATAATATATCGCCGCGATGCCGCTGCTGTTGCTACAACTCATGGCGAGTAGTGCTTCGAGAGCCTCCGTAACGCGAGACGTGTAACATAATTCCCGCAGAAACCACGTAACAGGGAGCCAAAGCTATTTGCATAAGAAAACGCGGGAGGTAAATGTTAGTCTTATATGGCTCTAAGTAAACTCGGGCAATATTCGAGGATAAATCGAATTTCCTTACATTTTCGCGCGCACGGTTTTTTCCCTCTTCTCTCCGACGTCGTATATTTCTTCCGAAATTTTTATATAGCCTGTTGCATATTCTCAACTGTCGTTTCTGCTGTCGTCTCGTCTGGAGTGTCTTCGTAAAGGTAAGATGGATCGCTTGCGAGAGATCCGTGTAAAATAGATTAGAACCTTTATATTCAATACAATATATTATAACAATGTCTACCATTGAACCAGTCTTGAAGCGTCGTATCGACTTTTCTCTCGCGCTAAAGCCCTTGAGATATGATTATTCCTTTCAGTTTCCAGCGGCAAATGACAGTCATTAGACGAAAACTTTTACTCCAAAGCACTTTGCTCTTCGGTTTTATTCTCCTTCGTAAATATAAACGTTAAATGTTATGAGATTTTTTTCACTTTAATTTCGTTTAACACGCGATCTGAAGGAGCCTATTTACAATGTACATGTGTAAATATAGCCAAGTTTTTTTCTTGTGTTTCTTTTATTAATCGAACCTTCGGGATGGATGTCAGCCCGGGTTTGAAGAATATTATTACAGGAAAATCATGACTATCGCGTTTAGATTCATTTATATACACTGAAAATAAATATAAAATCTTACAGGGATTGCTCTAAGTATCTCCTCCCGTTATTATATATTCCATCTAATTTCCGATTCTGGTTCTAGCTCGCTCAATCTCAGCTTTTCGACGTCGCTCGTTTCTGCTCCTTCATGCGCGCTTCGATTTCCGGCCTGAAATGCCTGATCAGACCTTGCACGGGCCACGCGGCGCCGTCCGCCAGGGCGCATATCGTGTGCAATTCTATTTGTTTCGTAAGCTCCCATAGCATATCTATCTCGTGCACCTCGGCGTTACCTTCCACGAATCTGTGGAAAAAAATTATTATAAAACATTTTTTCACAAGCGAAATAAATCGCCGATGCCTACCTCTTTAGTATTTTATACATCCAACTGATACCCTCGCGGCAAGGCGTGCACTGACCGCAGGATTCGTGCTTATAGAAGCTCAGCAAGCGGGTGATAGCTTTGATTATGTCCGTCTGCTTATTCATCACGATTACTGCGGCCGTGCCAAACGAACTCTGCACCCTGATGAGATCATCGAAGTCCAGCAAGACTGTATCGCACACACTACAATTTTTGATCATGTGTGACTTTCGAAATGAAATCGAATCTCGTCGGACGAGGGGATCTCTATATCTACCTCTTAGGAATGACGGGGGTCGAAGAGCCACCAGGAATGACGCCTAACAAATTGTCCCATCCTCCAATTACACCTCCCGCGTGCTTCTCGATCAGATCCTTCAGAGGGATGGACATTTCTTCTTCGACGGTACACGGATTGTTCACGTGCCCGGAGATGTTGTAGAGTTTGGTCCCGGTATTGCGTGGACGTCCAAACGAGGCGAACCACGCTCCACCTCGGCGACAGATCGTCTGTGAATATTACCGATAAGATAAATAACTTACAGAAAGAAAAAAGTGAGTTTTTAACACTTTGTATACCTAATTCAATAATTTTGTCCTGTAAATTTTTTTTTTAACTAAGCACTGTAATTAGTTATGACATTTATAATATATATATTTTTAAATAAAAAACAACCATACAAATACTTTCTAGAAATGCTAAAATATATGTAAGAGACACTAAAGAATTTTATTTGTTTTATATTTGTAAAAATAATGAAAATTAATTCAGAAGTGTTGTGATTCAACATGTGTAAAGAAGGTGCTAAAAATAATGTGTTTATAGAGAGTGCTAAATTCATCTATTGATTAATCCCATTATATGCAAATACAATTTTTATTGTAAAGTTGCATTTGCATCTTATAATATGATTGATAATTGCGCATAATGCAACTGATTAATAGATAAATTTACAGGATAATTGTCGTATTGTATGTAGTATTAAAAACTCACTTTTTTTTCTTTGAATGAATTAAAAATAACTCGCATAATGCGACTCAGTAATACGTACAGGTGCCACTGCTACAGTCTCGACGTTGGTGACAGTCGTGGGGCATCCGAACACGCCGACGTCAGCCGGGAACGGCGGTTTCAGCCTTGGTTTTCCTTGTTTCCCCTCGATGGATTCGATAAGAGCGGTCTCCTCGCCGCAGATGTACGCGCCCGCACCACGTTGCACGAAGATGTCGAAGTCGTAGCCGGAGTTGCAGGCGTTCTTTCCAATCAGACCAGCCTGATAAGCCTCAGCTATAGCGACCTGCGTATTGGACGCCTCGTTGTAAAATTCACCGCGTATGTAGATGTAAGCGGCGCAGGCTCCCATAGCGCGACCGGCGATCAAACAGCCCTCCACGAGTTTGTGCGGATCATGGCGCAAAATCTCGCGATCCTTGCAGGTCCCTGGTTCGCCCTCGTCGCCGTTGACCACCAGGTACTTGGGCCGGCCGTCGGATGGCTTGTTCATGAAAGACCACTTCATCCCGGCGGGAAAACCGGCACCACCGCGACCCCTCAAACCGGAAATCTTGATTTCATTGATGATCCAATCAGCGCCCTTATCTATTATCTCCTTAGTCTTGTACCAGTCGCCACGGCTCATGGCACCCTTCAGCCGCCAGTCATGTCTGCCGTACAGGTTCGTGAAGATGCGATCCTGATCGGCCAGGAAGCCTCCTTTTTTCTATGAAAGAAACAAAGCTGATAACGCAGGCATCACCTTAAAGCATTAGTCTTGTTCATTTTAGCTACATTTTTAAAGTAGATAAAGGACCACTTCAACCAACTCCGATTAACTCAATCGCCTAGATTTTCACGTCAAAATGATGACAAACAACGTCAGCTTATTACCTGGATGTTGAGTTAATCATCGATTAAAGTTAATAATCCGAGTCGGTCGAAGTGGTTCAAAGACACGTTGAGGCTTTGATGCAGGAGAGACGGAGGAAAGTTAAAATAAACAGACGTCGAGAGAAACGGTCTCACCTTTCCTTCCGGGGCGGCATCGGCGAGCGTTCTCTGCTGACCGTTCAAACTCGCTCCGAGGAGACCTTTAAATATAGCGCAAATTTATTTAATTACATAACCTCGTAGTCCCGTAGGCGGCGAGCGGGGTACCATCCGCGGAGATGCAAGAGGTAACGCTCGTTCGCCGTCTTGTCGCGGATGATCTATCCGCGATTTGCAATAATTCGCGTAACCGCGATAACACGCGGATGTACGAGACTCACCCAACTGTCTCCTCGGCACCTGAAAACAACGCACTATGGCACCTGCCATTTTGCAAGATTCTCGGCGGCGCGATTAACTGAGAAACGTCCCGGTTTTCTCGATCGGCAAGACGGCAGTATCGACCGTTGATTTTTGGTATGACCGATGAGCCACGTGGAGTGTTGGAATTCGATCACAGGCGAATCAACGGAGAATTACGAACTGGGCCGCGAAACCAGTATGAACAGTATGGTCAGTTCCAATAGTTCCATATAAATAAATATCCAAGATATGGAATTTTATACTTTGTTGAAGGCACCTGAAATGTTATTTATACTTAGATTAAAGTTTATCAGGAAAAAATATGAAGGAACTCATTAATTATTTTAATAATTTTATTTAAAAAAAAAATTAGAGCAGCTACCTTGCCATGTAGCAAATTAAAAGAACATATAGTAGCAAAGGCATGAGAACATTTATCCCTCCTCCCCTTTTCTCCTTCAATTTAGCTCCATTATATTAAAAAATTTTATTAAAAAAAAATATATTAACTTATATATTGGAGGCTACGACATCGGTGCGGTGGCGCGATCTCGTAACGGAGCGTCCAACCGCGCGCCGCTGCTCCAAGTGAATACGTGTACCTTCGCTCCGCTGTGTCGTTCCGCGCAAAGTCCACGGGTTGCCTCGTCTGTCGTGGTCTGTCGTGTCGTCGTCGTCTTACGTTTCGGTGTAGTGACACGTGAGTGCCGCGTGCATGTCCTCGTCCAAAAAGCTTTTTCGTGGCGACGATGGGACGCGGGCGTCGCGCGCGTGATCCATCTGGGCAGTGTTGATCCCAAACAGAAGATCCCGCAGGATCACCACTCCTCGGCGAGGCTGTCCGTTGGGGACACCTGACACACGCGCAAGCAATCCGAAAAATCTGCCGTGTCATGCCCTCCAGAAGGAACAAAGGTGGCCTCCTGGCCAGGGTAAATTTCCCCCTTTACACCCTGCAGATGCTCACCAGCAGGCACATCCTGGTGGGCGGCGGAGGCGGCTCCTCCAAGACTGGCGTTGCCAATGGATTTGTGAGTTTCCCTGGAAGCAAGATTAATTGCAGATTGCCAGTGGAATTTGTTATTCATATCCATTTAAATGGACTATATCGTTTAAGTAATTACAAAATTATAGATTCTGGAATCTATTCTGGAAAATTGTAGTCTAGAATTTATCTCGTTCCTTCTTGTGAAATTCTCTTTTTCTTAATATTTTAAGACCTTAATATGCCATTATTATATGCAGCTGTTTTAAAGTCAGTCTGTTGTTGCAGGAAATTTTTGAATTGTCACACAACGGAGCGCATTTCATCGCCGAAGAGGTGACCAGGCACGAGACGGGTCCCAGCGTGGTCATGAACTGCGCCTCGCATAACAACGGCAAGAAGACGTGGATAGTCGCTGGCCAAGAGAGCCATTGTCAGTTGTACAATGTGAATCCCAAGGTGGTAACTTCGGAGAACGGAGAATTGATCAAAGGACCGACAGCGGCGACTAACAAAGATGGCCTTAGGCACAGAAGGAACAGCGAGAGAGTCGAAGACTCTCAGTCGCCGAAGGAAAAGATAGAAGAGTTCAAAGACGACAATTCAAATGTTAAGAGCAAGAAGCTTCAGTTAATTCTTAAACCTGCTGATAGTGTGCAGACAGCTTTTGGGTAAGACTTTATCTCATTTATTGCTGTTTAAAGTGTGTAAAAGAGTGTGTAAAAGTGTGTAAATTACGTTGATTTCTAATGAGAACTTGTTCACTTGCAGGAATGGGGAGCTTTTGCAACGAGTCGTCAGGGTGAGCTTGCAAGGAACGATTATGGCTACGGGCGGCACGGACGGTAGCGTTAGATTATGGAAGTTCCCACAGCTGCACAAATTGCACGATCTTGACGCTCATGGAAAGGAGATAGACGACTTGGATTTTAGTCCGGACGGCAATCTACTGGTGAGCATCGCCAAGGATGGGAAGGCTTTCGTGTGGAACTCACACGATGGCACGAGGAACAAGGAGCTCACGTGGACACCGCCGGACGGCGCAAAGTATATGTACAAGAGATGCCGATTCAGAAAATTGGCGGAGGACAAAACGAGGATCGATCTGTTCATGCTCTCCAATGCCATCGCGGGGAAGAATCCCAGTTTCCTTCAGTTATGGGACATCAATACCGGAACCATCGCCAAATCCGCCTCCTATAAGGAAACACTGTCGGCGTTGGCCGTTTCCGACGACGGTAAATTCGTGGCCGTCGGCACAATGTTCTCGGGCAGCGTTGATATATTCGTGGCATTTAGCCTGAGGAAGGCGCTTCATGTTCCCGGAGCGCACAGCATGTTCGTCACCGGTCTAGAATTCCTACCGACGAAGCTGGACGGCCCCGCGATTACTAGTAACACGGAGACCGCGGTCGTCAGTATCTCTGTGGACAATAGGATTTGCGTACATAGTATACCATTCAGACGTAAGCATCTTATCACGAATAGACAGTTACTTTTGAAGTCTAATAGCTTTAATAAGCTAATTATTTAATTATCATTAGCTTTAATAAGCTAACTTAACTTGTAATAAACTTCTTTTTTTTACGTTTTAGATACACTGCCATTCTGGTTCGTCATCATACTGATAGTCTTATGCATATGCGGCGCGTTTATCTTCTGCAGTTATCTTGGCATATGACCCACGAAATACGCAACCGAGCCAATGAAGCAAGTCATTATCTTTTCCTAATTATCAAATTGAACTAATAATTGCCTGCGCGTGTATAAGAGATTAAAAGTAAATTCAACGCACGATTCACTCGGTAAACGGATGCTCAAGAAACCTTACATACATAGACGAATCGTAGGATTATCCACATAAAAACAGATGCTGATTAGCTGTACGAAACAAAGTACACCATAACTGTGAATATGCACAGCGTTAGGGTAAGAGTATTCTCGGTTCGTTTACGATCTTAATAGTTGAATTCATAATAGAGTATACACAGAAAATTCAAGAAACGTTCGCGCGATTAGATATAGATATGACGTCAGTCGGGGTGCTACTGTGATAAATAAACTGTGTTGGAGTGCTTTCAACAAATCGGGGCTGCACCAATTGCACATTGATGTACATATAGATATTACGTTTTATCAATTTTTAGCGCGAAAGGGAGGATTCAACGAGCATGTTGATTATTTCTCCTCCGCACGAGTACGCTTAAATGGTTTCGTTTATGACAAGTGATTCGAGAAGTACATTTCTCGTACTTACGATGAACGACCGTACTCTGTCTCTTTCGTATTTATAGACGAAAATCCACAATTCATCGCATTTATATGTGCTGTATTACGTACACTAGATACCTACTAGTATATTTCTTCTTGATTATATGTATCTCTGTACTTTCTTTATAAATCATGTAACGTACCAGATAGTACAGAGAATTAAAAAAAAATTTTAGAAAGTTTAGGTTTATGTTATCAATTTTGAGTTTATTTTGAGATGCAAAAAGAATTCTTTTTCTGATAGTCAGAAAAAAATTCTTTTTGCGTCTCAAATGAATTCAGAATTGATGTCATAAACCTGAACTTTTTTTTAATTCTGTGTATTATCTGGGGTACATGAATAATGAGTATTCGACGTAACGATCGACACAATTACATTGGTTACAAATGGTAATCATCGTTGTGACGTTTCGCGAACTGAGCTTATAGGTATCGTTATTTATTTAAGCACTTTCTAAAGTTTCTTAATTTATTTTTACAGCGCGTATATATTTTTATCATAAAGTTGTTTCGGCTAATGATAGAGATTTATAAATGAAAGTGTACATGTATATGGAGCCTACTGTGCTCACGAAAGATTGTGCAATGGATTTGTAAACGTCTCGACCACTTCATTAAAAATAAACGATTAAATATATTTCATCATGGGACTGAAACAATTATTAATGTATCCTATTAAAAATAATTTGCTAATTTTGATTGGCTGAGAAACTTAGATATTTACTTACACATACATTTAACATTTAACATGTTCAATTTCAATTTTGATACTTATGTTTTAAATATAATTGCAATTGAAGAGTTTCCTATAAAAACCAAACAACAATTCTAAAAAATTAAATTTTCAGAAAACCAAGAAAGTATTTCAGCTTCAAACTATTCATTGTATAAATATGGTAATTTTTCTCCTAAGATATATATGTATAATAGGTATAAGAAAATAAGGAAATAAAATTGTAAACTTTGATTAATAATGGATTTAATCTAGTTTGAGAATCTATTTAAAAGAAAAAGAAAAGACAAAAAAAGATAAATAAAACTTCTGGATGTATTTGGCTCTCTTGAGGAAATCTTTATATTTATTGCTTATTTATACTAATATTTTACATTTATCTTTCTTATAACGTTAATAATGATTATCTATAAATTGAATAGTAATTTAATAATGATAAAGATAAAGAAAAAAATATTTGAAATATAAAGCAATAATTTTTTCACTTTTTCTTTATAAAATTGTACAAATTGTTCTTAACAAAAACATACTTTTATATTTCTTTTGTATAAATTTTAAATATGATAATTTTTTTCGGACATCGATGTAACAATGACATATAACATTAATATTTTGAGAACTCATTTAAAAGAAAGTAAAAAACCTCTCTAAACTTGTCCGATTCTTATGGAAAGTTTATATTTAAATCTTATTTATATTTATATTTTTGTTTAATTCTTGCCGGAACAAAATTATTCATGATGTGATATTACTAACAAAAAAAGATTTGGAGTGATAACCTAGACTTCTTTAAAATTTAATTAATTTGTTTAATTTTTGTAGGAAATGAATTGTGCAAATCTTTATTCATTTAATTTAAAGGATATTACAATATTATTAGAGATAGAAAATAATGAAAACTTTGTAAAGACAAAGGTAAACTTTTTGTTGTTAAAAATACATAATAGATTTAATAAATCTTTTTAAATCGAATAATTAATCAAACATTCAATTTTTCATTCAAAAAATGATCCTTTTACAATTTGGATATATTTATCAATGCGATTAAAATTAATTTATACATGTATTAATCATTCTTTCAAATTTTTTCAATTTTTTTTCATATACATATTAATCAAATTGTATATTAAGAGAATCCAAAGTTATTTTTCCATATCAGATTCTCAATAAAAAAAAAGTTTTGAACGATGTTTTTAATGAATTCGAAGTAATGTATGCGACATCCTTTTATATTAAATTGCATCCTTTTATCAGTTAAAGAACAGACATTTAGAATTCAATATTCAGAATATATTGATCTATAAGAATTAATCTCAATAATTACTGCGTAGATATTATTGTAGCTAAATACAAAGTATGAAGCTGTTTTTGCAGAATCGAATAAAATAATCAAAAGTATGTAGTATATGTCGAAGTAATGTATGCGGCATATGTAAATTGCATCCTTAAGAATTACTCTCAATAAATACTGCGTAGATATTATTGTAGCTAAATACGAAGTACGAAGCTGTTTTTGCAGAATCGAATAAAATAATCAAAAGTATGTAGTATATTGATTATTTATTTATTCATATTAGAGAAAATCAAAATTTTTTGGAAATTCGCCAACATGTTCAAATAGTATACTACAAGCTGCGCTGACAGCTTCGATCGATAGAAAGTTAGATATCGACTTATTATTTTTCTTTTACATTGATCGACATGATTCTATCTATGATAAAGATGCAAATAATAATAATAATTAACTATTCAAGTCTCTTACGTCCGTACAATTTAATGTTGTCAAAGTTCAAAGCGTATGTAAATGATGCGTGAAACGTTCTCCTTCAACGTTATATGCAGATGTTAATTTGCATGGCAGCTAAATGCTTTACGTAGAAGATGATAAAGGTTTCATTATCCCATTATCAAAGTAATAATACTATAATTACACACAATAGACAGAATATATATCATAAAATATATTGCATCGCATAATCGCATGTCAAGAAGTTTTTGCTTGTTCTAATGCTAATGACACGTAAAAAAACGTAAACAATCAATAAGCCAATCACAATCGAAAGCTTAAGCAGTATTATAGCAGTAGTACATCAGACATGTTGATCTTACTGCTTATGTCTTACTGTTTAAGTTTTTCTATGTGTCTCTAGCCTTTAATTTACTTCTTTTTATTTATATGTAAAAAAAATGAAAAACTGCTTTGACGTCACCGAGATAATCGTTGTTTGATTAAGATTAAGAAGGAAATTTCATCATATTCTGCAATATAAAATTTCTTTTGACTGTTAGTTTATTATATATTGTAAACAAATTAATTTAATTTTACAAAAGATCAAAATCATATAATTATATATGTAGAAAAAGAAATCAATCGTCATACTACTTCAAAACAAAGCTGGATATCTAAATCTACTAGAATTCCCAGACAGTTTTCTCAACACTGACGCAGACTAAATTTTTTTAGAAGATTATGGCAGGATATGCGAACATGAGTTTCAGCCACAATTGTCAACGTCACTTGTAAAGATTGAAGCAAACATCTTTTAAATATTGAAGAGACGTCGTTCCTCGAAAGAAAGATTAATGAATTTCTGTCTTTTCGTGTTTCTTTGTCGTCTCTTTTTTGTTGTATCCATTTCACATATATAAATTAAGTTTAATACAGTATTTTATTTTTTTGCGAACAAAAAAGTATTTATTATTAACTTCGTATATTTTTCGACGAAGACTTGTTTTTAGAGGAAATTAATTATTAATTGTAAACAAACAATTGTAAACAATTACGAGAGTGGATATTAAGATACTAGAGTGTGGAAGTTTATTCTATTCTCGCGTAATATTATAAAAAAGTACTTCAAGCGATAGATATTGAGCCAAATTATGTTATAAACTAGAAAAAGTAGTTGATTAGTACTGCTTCAAAGCGAGTAATGCACCCGCATTACAGAGCAACGGTTCTTGCGGAGTAGCTGGTCGAAGTAGCAATTTGTCTTGGCTCTTAATACATCGAAACGAATGCCGCGACTCATTGCGGGACCATTCTTCACGCCATTCAAGCGCTAAGTATGCTTAAGAGATAATTGATACAATATATGGTAATGCCGCAATATCCAAGTGCGGTAGCCGAAAGCCATGGGCGTAGCTATCTTAGAAGCAAGAATATAAAAATAAAAATATTATTCTATATCTGTAAATAATACAGTTAACAATAGAATACGTCAACAACACGAGACATGCCCAGAGGTGAAGAAAACAGGTTTTTATTTTCAGAGTAAAAAACTGATTAGAAAACTTTATATCAAGGCGGAAATGTTGTGTTTAATAAGTTCAGCCTTGTTACACAATGCACGCGAGGAATATGGTTTTATATGTCTTCTAAGATTTTATAGAGAAGATTAATAAAAAATTGTCGCAAATGAACACTCGCAGCGATCGAGCTGAGTAAAAGTGCTTTGAGTCTCGTTTTGATTGTGATTTTAATTCGAAATTTACAGAGTAATATTTTGCTTAAAATTCTTCTCTTTCCGTTTTATAATAGTAATGCATTACGAATAAATATTTATTCCAAAATTCGATGTAATCTTATTTTAATTAATAATATGCATTTTTTGTATGAAATCAAAAACTAAATTCTAAAACAGTAATGGGAAAATGTTCAAAAATATATATATGTCCAAGTAAAAAACTAAGTATTATTGTATTTTTTTATTCAAAATTTCCAGTTTTTTCGATATCTTTTATCTCTTGAATATGTATCAGAAAAATAATAAATTTTAAATTTAATTTAATTCAATTTAATTTTGAATTTTTTAATGAAATAAATTTTTAAATGTTAATTCAAAGTAATTCAGTTTAAATATTAATATTTGTTAAACTCATGAACATAAAATCATTAACATAAAATGTCACTTAAGATCAAAAGGTAGAAGAGATTTGTTTCTTTGAACATATACAACTTCACAAGACTTTATAGAGAAAATTATAATCTTTAATATTACTCATTATTTTATTTATTTATTTGTACCTTTAACTTCCGCCAAGAAGCGGAACTTGGTTTACAATATCACCTTATCTCCATTCATCCTTCCACACTTTCCCTACTCGCCTTCTATCCTACCTCGTCCTCCTCTTTCTCTGTCGACCTCTTTCCTAATATTAATATTACTTATGTATATTATGTTATATAGATGTTATATTATGTTACATAGATATTTATTGGAAAATTGATATGCATGAATCTGTAATATTTATTCTCCTATCTATCATAAAAATGTAGAGATTTGAAGCTAGTTAAGCTTAGAAAAAAATTAAAGAGAAATTTTCAGGAAGAATAAGAAAATTTGAATTATACTTTCCGCTTTGATATATTCACCGCAAAATCTACTAAACACCGGTTGTTTCGACATAAGTACTATTGCATCATATGAGTGTACTGCATTTCTGGTAGTAATCGAGTTCGATGGTAATAATTAGTGAGACTATCCGTTTGCTATTTTATTGGTTTGTGGTTTATGCAATCGTGCTTACTGCTTACCTGACTATATATTATTTTTGTTGCAAGTAATAAATTTCCTTTTTCTCACTAATGACCGATTAGCTGCGATTTTATGCAAATTTTCGCGCTTTGTCAAAAGACTATTATTGTATATTTTAATTTAAAAATTAAAGAACTGCTTCTGGTTGCTTAAAAATAAAATGCGATAAGTTTTTTTATCACCATTTTTTTATCGCATGAGTAAGAAAGATAATTAATGTTGGGAAATATAGTAATCTTATCATTACTATAAGCATATGTAACGAAATGCAGTTTAATCAGCCTAATCGCGTAATTTTAAAATTATTTCGAAAACTTTTAGATAGTTTGCTTGAAAAATTTTCACAAGTTCTATGCTGCATTTTATTCTACAGCAACATTCATCAACTTCCGACGTGTTATTTTTTAACAACAGTTTCTTTATCAATTTGAAGTTAATTCTCTTTTTTAACAAAATTATTTCGAAGCGTTTATAATTAGTAAGATTTTAATTTTTAATCAATTTCTAAAGTAAATGTTGATGTAGATGATCTAAAGATACTTTTTAATTCTCACTTCAACTTTTAAATTCCTCGAGTAATTTTTCGTTCAAACTTTCAAAAAATCGCCATTCAACAATCTTGGAAAAAGATTGTAACATAACAAAGTATTTTAGTAATGGAATTTGAGGACCACGATCCCTTTTTTTATGATTCTACCATATCTTTTAGTAGCACAATGGGATCGTAAAGATACGCCTCATTATGAGTCTGACAGCATACTTTTTTGTACTGGCATATATCGGAACGCAACTTAAATAAAAAGCTAATGATATTTTCATTCCTTTATAATTAGTAGGTCAAATCATCAAAATTTTATTTAAAAATGGCATTTAAAAATTTTAATTATTTAAAACATTTAAACTGGGAAACTTTGTTTCTTTTTCAGACATGTCGTTGTTGTAGCAAATGAGCGTTATTTCATCTACAATCTAATTAATAATTTCTTTCATATTTGAATACCCTTTCAACTTCACTATCAAAAGAAGAACGAGAAACGCTAATTTACAAATTGGAATATAAATTTTGATATTTTTTTTGAGTGATTTTTTGAGCAATACTGATTTAAGTTCAAAGGCAGTTTTGATAATTATTTACTTCATTGGTTTTTTTTCACTTAACTATAATCTAAAACCTGTCGCACACAAAATGCGTTAACGCGTTACGTGTGACAAATTGCAACGCGATATATGCAATCAATTTATAGTTTTTCTGTAAAAACGAAGAAATGATGGCTATCGCATTACATCTCGCCACGCGTCCAATGTGCAACAGGTCTATAACTTTGTGCACACTAGAGGAATTTAGGTATTAGGAATAAGAATTAAAATTTTAGAATCAGCTTCCTCAATGAAAGTAATGCACAATGGATTAATAAGATACAAGCAGGATAATAACTAGTTATAAAATCAAAAATTAAATAATAAAGTTAAAAAGTTAATAACTTTTAACTTAACTTAGTTAATTTTAAATGATTTAATTTTTAACTTTAACTAGTTATGTTTAAAACATATAAACTTTAATTTTATTAACTTTCTTTTTAAGTTGACAATTTATCTATGTAAAAGAAAAAATTATAAAAAAAAAATAAAATTTTCACATAAAAAACAATATTTTTTTTGTTAATTCATATAAACAAAATAATAATTCACAAATAGAATATTAAATTTGTTTGATGATCCAAAGTAATTATTTTAAATAATCTAACTTCTACTTTAATATGAATAACGTTTTTCAAAATTAACTTTTAATTCAAAAAGGGGACAAAAACGAGCTTAACCCCGTGCTGGGTGTTGTGCGCAAAAATAAAAACCACCGTAAAAATACATTGTATACATTGAGGAAAACTATGTATTAAAAATCGAAACGTTTGTTTCACATTTTTACGATGGTTTTTGTTTTTGCGCACAACACTCAGCACGGCTTTTAAGCTCATTTTTGTCCCCTTTTTGAATTGTTATTCATTTGAGCCGTTATCTTTTATATTTGTTTTAAATTTTTTAACTTTTAATTTAATTTAAATTAATTTACTCTTAATGTTACTTAGAATTAATTAGTTTTTTGTTCATGCAACTTTTAACGTAGCTAAATTAATTTTATAAGCCATTAACTTTAACTTAATTTAGTTAAAAAAATATATTAACTTATCCAACCCTGGATATAAGACATAAATGTGTTGTACAAAACACAATTTATTATTTATCTATAGTATTTATTGATGATTTTAAGACTCTAATTTTTAATATTCCTCTTATATTGCCCGTAGAACTTCATAACCAAAAAGCGATAAGAATGTGAAGAATGAAGGTCAGTCAGTTCAATACCAATCAAAAGTTATCGAAATTTAAAATCTTGTGTTTTTTGGGGAATTACATTATCAGAAATATAAAATAGATTATACATTACATAAGAAGTTTAACTATTTAAAAAAAAAAAGAAAATTGAATTTTATAAATTTGTATTTTATCAATGATTATTGTTAATGATTAAGTTTAATTTGTATGTTCGACGACAACGATTACCTATCAGTACACTACAAGCAAACACTGCTATATAGGTGATTACTCCAGCCGGAGGCTGTAGCGGGCCGAAGAGTAGGGTCGTCTGGGTTACTCCTAAGAGAAACGACGGTATAAAGAGGACTGCATGTAAGTATCGTACGCACTAAACATACGATTGAGAAAGAGGGAGACTGACTCGTTGAGGGAGTATAAAATCCGCAAGTGCGGCACATTTTCCCGTTCTCCAAATTTTTTTCCACTTTAGTCTCCAAGTGACCGGCGTCTCGACAAGTGCAATTTCTTATTTGACTCTCGTCGCATTTGCTCGTCAAGTTTCCTTTCGTGAACTCACGGGAATAATTGTGAAAAGTGATCTCTGAATTTCGACGCACGTGAACGCGACGTCTTGTCGCGCAGACGTCCGTCAGAGTCTCGCTCAGCTTGACGCATCCCTTGCAACGGAGAACAGGTAAATTATATATTATCGTTGTGTAAAAATATTATAGATGTAATAAAAAGGCATTGTATTAATCAAAAATTAACACAAATTTTCAACAAGTATTTATAATACATATGCTCTCTTTTTCTTTTTTATTTTTAATTTATTTTAATCTTAATTTAAAAAAAATTAATTAAAATGAAAGAAAGTTTTATATATATATATATATATTCTGCACTCAGTGTTGCTAATGGAGATTACCAAATTATGCAATTAGTAATAAATCTTGCCAAACCAGATATCGCATCTTGTTTTGACGCATATTTCCTTAACTTGTGTAATCTCTCCAAAAGCATAAATATGCTTTTAATCTTGCTCTTATCGAAAAGAAATGGAGATGCCATGTTTAGTTACCTTCATCTGTAATTTACATAGTGGATTCTACAAAAATAGAATCTACATTGATGCATTTATATTAGAGTTGCAGCGAATATTCGGCAACTATTCGATATTCTGCTATTCGGCAATGTTTTTAAAAAACACAATAATAAAAAATTTGCCATTGTTACTTTCTATTATATTTACAATAATAATAATAATAATAATTTTAAAAGTAAAAATAGAAGGTAGAGATGCAACGAATAGTATTATTCGGCACTTAAAGGCGTAATCACACTACAGGTTGCGAGTTCGATTGCGATTGGGGTTATGGTTAACAGATACAGGTTGCGAGCTCGGTTGCGATTGGGGTCACGGTTAACAGTTTAAGATTAATCAAATTATAGGTAACTTTCAGCACCCGAATTGTTATGAATACATAAGACGAAACGAAAACAAAGCAAGACTGCGAAACACCACGAAACGAAGGAAATTAGGTTATATAACGTGCGAAGCAGTACACAGTTAAGTTAGGTTTAAGTTATAATTTAGACTTTTGTGATTCTCGCAATCTTATTGGCTACGGTTGCAACGTCAAGATTGAAAAATAGTCTCAGGTTTAAATTATAATCTGTAACATAACCGGCAAACTGCTTCTTCCTGATTGGTTGATTTTCAACACTCAACCCTAACCCCAACCGCAACCGAGCTCGCAACCTGTAATGTGATTACGCCTTAACGAATATCGAATATTCGGTAGTCATGAGCCGAAAGCTGAATATTCGAGACTGATAAAAACATGTGAATATCGAAGAATATTGAGGAAAAGTGTATCGGAAAAAAAGAATATCGAATAATTGCAAATATTCGGTGCAGCTCACCGAATATTCGGATATTATTCGGTTGCAACTCTAATTTATATTAGTTTATCATTTCTTTTATTTTAATATAACTAATATAATATAAATAATAAAAGAAAAATTTGTTTTAAGTCTCTTACATTTGGAATAAATAATATAAATAAAATAAATTTAATACAAATTTAAACTTTGATATTTTTATTAACGTTTGTTATTTTCTTTTCTCAGTGGCTCTATTTTGACCACTACTGTATGTGTCAGACATATTTTTTTAATCCATATATATATAATAATATAATTCTCGTATTTTCAAGTATGTTGTTGCAGTTCATAGAAGTCGCACATAGCAGAGTTGCCGCGTATTTTAGGATAACGTATACACAGGGTTTAAGTAAACGATGTTTATACGAACTTGCGCTGAAAAAAAGACTGGTTATAACTACCAAATGTATAGTGAAATAGTATCAATTAAATATTTGATGGTCAATGTAACAAAAAATAATTTTACTTTTCTAAATATTTAATAACTTATACCAGATTTGATAATACTTACTAAACATTTAGTAAAATAAATTAATTTTGGTTATATTGGCCAAAATATTTAATTGATACTATTTCACTATACATTTGGTAGTTATAACCAGACTTTTTTTCAGTGTGTTGACAATACAAACATGTAAAATGTATAAACTATTGTAAATTGGATAAGTAGGGAGAAAAATACAAAAAAAAATTAAGTTTCAAAATTATTAATATATCTGATTTTAATGTATTAATTGGTAAAATATGTAATATTAAAATATAATATTAAAAATTAAAAATTAAAGAAAATGATATATCCAATTTTCATTATATTATATATCATGTTCAAATAAAAGTATCAATTTAAAATTAAGAAAAATAACGAGCTTAAAAGCCGTGTTATACGCAAGAGACAAAAGTCATCGACAAAAATAAATTTAAAATGAAAACAAACGTCTCGACTTTTAATTAATAGTCTTCATCAATGTATACATCAAACCTTAGAATCAAGAATGATACTTTATCTTAGACAATTATAATAGGATGGCACATCTTTGAGTGCTTAGAAATGAAATTCATCGTCATTCGTCTCTAAGCATAACATAAGTGTCATTTTATATATAATTTACGTAGTTAATATAGTTTACATTGTATACACATAATATAGATTATTTATATTTTACACATAAACGCATAACCCTAGTGCATAGGACATAATCATTGATGTTTAGATATATTATATTCACTCAATAATTCAATATAAAAGTGAACTTTAGTAGAAGAAGATCGCATCGCTCTTTCTTTGTGATTCACGTTGTCAAGTTCGTTATATATACACATAATAATTGTAAGAGAATGTATAAGACTGCTTCTCTTTGTATTGTTATAAAGCAAAAAAATAGCAACGACATTTTGCGTTGAAAAATAATAAAATGGAATAATACTCAATAAATGCTATAGGTTATCATCTAAATTATGGCATGATAACTGTGACATAGAGAGTTAAATGAATAACTCACAAGTAGTTAATTATTTTTTATTTAGTATCTTATCATGAGGAATAAATTTTTCATTTTTTTTTTTAAGTATAAATATCAAATGGTTTGAAAGAAAAATCTCGAACTGCGCGATGAGTTATGCTGCATAGAATATGTAAAGATATCCAAATTTTATTTATTATATTCATTTGTATAATGATCACGGTTTTTTGACTTTTAAATATAATACATATTATATATAAATATATGTATTATAAATATATGTAATAAATATATGTATATAAATTATAATTATGATATTGACATTATATAATTATGACATTGATCTTTGTGTGTTGTGATTTTCTTTATCTTTTGATAAAAAGTTGGTCTTGAATTCGTCATTAAAAATGAAATTCCTCATACAGCTGTTTAAAATTCACGATTTTTGATCACCTTATCGCGATACGAAATAAATACAGCGTACAGTGAACAACAATAGTAAACAACAATAAAATACAGGTATTGATTAATTTTTTTATAAATAGAGAAGTGATATATTTTAAATTAAATTAAATTAATTAAATATTTTAATATATTCACATAGTTAAAAAAAGCGATATAATTTGAAACGTTATTAACAATATATTCTTTGCAATTCTGTGGAGAACATCCCAATAAGAATTGGTATCATCTGCTGCATTCGATAATTTTGAACAATTCAATTAAATTAAAATTTTCAATAAACCGGTTATTATAGCATGCGTTTCGATAATTAAACGAGCTATTTATCTTTTTCATTAATTAAAAGCATTATTTATGAATATTTATATATAAATTTACTATAATACTACATTTTGTACAGATGCATTTAAACAAGTAGGCGTGAAATGATCGATACGAAATAATTGTATCCACGAGAAATGATTTGAGTGATAGCAAATTGTTAGCTTAAATGCGATCGAGATAGCATAGAATGATCCGAATCGTTTCAACACGCACGTAATAAAAAATCATTACGTTGTGTTTAT
>QKQZ01003178.1:0-10744 GCA_003595255.1 Solenopsis fugax | reverse complement strand
TTTAAAATATGTACTAAAATAAAAATTTCAAAAATAATATTTCTCTGTTTCTTCCTTCAGTAAAAATATTTTATCTTAATTATATTAATATTTCTTTTAGTATAANTATCTTAATTATATTAATATTTCTTTTAGTATAAAATTAAAATGACAGATAATTAGTTAAAGTTTTTTAACAGTGATAAATTATTGTAAATTATAGTGTGGTTAAATACTAGTAACTATTTAACCAAATAACTGTTTAAATAACCAATTATTTTGAAATAACAGTAACGGTTATAACCGAATGGTAAAAATAACTGTTTAATCCATCACTAGTTTCCTTTCCCATGATGATCTTAACGTCATTCACTAAAAGTGCCTTGGTTTAAAAATAGCTCAAAAGGTAGTCAAAATATGTTACATAATACCATACTTTAATTTAATGAAATATACAAGTTAAAATATTTGTATCAGCGCACTGATAACCGCGCATGAGTCCCAAAGTCCAAAGTTTTGTTAAATTATCTTAAATATTGGAGTCCTTGATATTTTCATTTTTGATTATTATTTATGCATTATACACGGTGCATCGTAATAATATCTTATTACAATTGGAACGATATCCTATATAAAAATAAGCCGAAAAAATAGGATAAAATTCTTTTTATAAAATTTTTGAACTTTTTCTTTTTTCCGAATTCTTCAAGTTCGTTAATATATCAACAAAAGTATATACAACCACTATGGTCGCAAGAAAAAAGTATTAGATGACTTATGCTCGATTGGTGTATTAATGTGTGTCGCAATGTCTTATGTATGAGTGATCATTAAAAATGAATCTAATTACTTATAGGTAATCATTATTTTGTAAAGAAATATATCTCCGATCTCCGATATTTTTTCATACCTCCTTAGCAAGTTTATCAGAAATAGCAAAACAGGTTTCATCCAACAGCTCGGTATTTTTGTTTGAATTAAATCCATTTGATTATATTATTCTTTGATGTGAATCACTTCAGAAATCTTTTGTAACAGTTGAGTTCAAAATCCAAGACCTTGGTATTCCGGTCAAAGGATACCACTTACAGGTGATTAGATTTATTTTCAATGATCACACATAAGACATAGTTTACGACAAACGTTAACCAACCAAGCATAAGTCATCTCGTATGTACAAGTAAGTTGATTTTTATCATCTGTTATATCGTACTTTGTTTTTTAACTTACGATGTCTAGTTCATACAACAGGCTAAATACTTCTTTCTTACAATTAGATAAATATAAGGGAACATTATTGACATTTAATTTGCTGATTACATTTAATAATTTCATTTGACTATTTTTATCAATCCAGACTCAAACTATTCTCATAGGATAATAAGAATTAATGCATCCTATTTAACATTTCAATCTTTTATTTGGATTCCCTAGGTTAGTAATTTATATGTAATTAATAATTTGTAATTTTATTTCGTTTGACATGTGAAGTATTAATGTAGCAGGATGTTTTGACAACTCTATTTACACTTATGTATATTTATATACTTATTTGAATGTGCGCGTCTTAATTTATTTTAGTTTTTACATTATTTATTAATACTGCTGAGGAAGATTAAATAAGTTGAAACAATCAGAATATTGAATGATTAAGTGGAAATAAAATTATCATAAAAAATTTCACCTTAATTTGTTTGTTTTTAGTCTTTAATTTAACCCTCAGTAATAATCTCCATTTTTTTTCTTCTATTCTTGTGTGATTTATTAAATTACAGTTATTCTTAGTGTGGTTTTAATAAGACGCTAACATTGCAAATACCCAACGTTATATGTACATGAATATATGTAGAATGTAACAACATTCTGTTAAGTTAAATAACTGTACATAAATTTCGCATTTAGGTGCAAGAGTGATTTTGGCTTGCCGGAATGTAAAAAAAGCAGAGGCTGCAATTGAAGAAATAAAACATAAACAGAGGTAAATATACGTATCTAATCGCTCGCTTTATGTTTATAACAAAATTTATTTCAATATGTATAAAACTTGAAATTATTGAACTTTATCATTGCTTCCTTTCGGCGATGTCAAAAATTTATTTTCTAACATACAACATATAAAGATTTACTAACATATAAAGATTTATATTTTCATAATGATTTTGACACTTCAAATTGAAAGATTAGAAAGATTAAAAATTATGTAATTAACTTTATTTTCTCATTATGTAAAGCTTGTCACATTCCATTTGCATTATACGTAGTTATAGTAGTCATAAACAATTGTTGTTGAAAACAAAGTTGGTAATTTAATAAGTAGTAAAGTTTTATTAAAAATTTTTTGTTTGTTGAAAACAAATTTGTTATTAATTAATTAAAAAAGAAATAGTTGCATATATATTTTTCTTAATATTATAAATATATACGGAAATTTGAAATATTATAACTACACAAAATTTTATGTGAGACTACATATTTGTCATAAATTATTTTTGTATCAGAATGCAAATTTCGATTTTGTTTTATTATAAATATATAATATAATATATTTCTGTGTATTAATATTAATATACTTTTATTGAAACACAATACTTATTTTAAGAAATCAAACAATTAAAAATAAAAGAAAGAAAAACTTGGCCATATGGCACTTGATATTTTACGGTTAATTTTAGATTTATTAAATTGAATAATAGTAAAGAACGTTTAATTTCAACTTTAAAACGCATGATTCAGAAATAGCGCAAACGTTTAAACTCGCATTTCGAATCCTCTTCAACAAAAATTCCAATATTTATCCTGGAAATTTTCAAATCGTTAAAAATATTTTAAATGTTTGAATAAGAAACTATATTATTATTGAAATGACTTCCTCAAATAGCACACGAAAAAAAAATTTCGCTTGATTTAAAAAAATGATTTACTTGTATACTCCTAACTAAATATATATTTGAAACTAATTAATACATTTTGTTAATAAAAATAGTTTTCTTTAAATTAAATAATATTTATTTGATAAAAGGAAATAAATTAAAACACGAAGACAAATATTAAATTCAAACAAATATTTACTTCGTTTAAGTTTTTTTTAAATTAAACTTAAAGAATATTAAAGAATATTAAGTTATAAAACAAAAATTCAATTTACTTATATTTTTCTTTGATAAAATTTTCTAATATTTTTTGAAAGAGTACGAATTTTTTTTCTGTGCATGATGATTTTTTTTTTAATTTATGATGAGTATATTTTAAAAACTTCCCATACAGCACGCACATCCAAAATTGAGACATAAGACACACACGACTTAAAGACATTCCAAAGGTTATAGGTATCTTTCATCACAATATCACTCAAAGACATCTTTAACATTGTCTTTAAGATGTCTAATGACCCAATTTTGGACATGGTGCTGTCAGGGTTTTAATAAGAAAAGATTCTTTGTTCAAGATAACTGTTACATACCAAGAAAAATAAATTAAGTAATTGCTAATCTTACCTTATTGATAGACTTGATATTTTTCTATGTGAAGAAAAAATAGAATAGCTGATATGAAAGATCAACGACCTCCGTACAGTTATTATGTACAAAAAAATATACATGTATTATATATTAATTAAATGACCGAAACATTTTGATTGTACTTTTAGTCTTTCTTAATCATGTTTATTTCTAGTAATTACATATTTCTGCGGTAATTTTAATTACATAATGTTTGTTCCTACTTTTCAATCATTATTTTGACATCATGTAAACATGTACTTAAACATCCAAAAACGCAAAGTTTTTGTACATAAAAAATTTGGAATGGTCGAATTTTTGCTTAATACATATTAAGTATAGGATAAATTTACATTTATTTTGTTGTACTTCGACGTCTAGGAACGCCAAACTTTTTAATTAAATTAAAAAATTTGAAATGTTTGAATTTTTGCAATGCCCCTTATTTTTGATATGCTCGTATTTTTGGTTAATACGTATTAAGAATAGGATAAATTTACATTTATATTGATTTACTTCGACTAATAGGAACGCCAAGCTTTTGTACTTAAAAAATTTGAAATGGTTGAATTTGTGCAATTCTCCAATTTTTACTTAATACAATTTCCGCGATGACAGCTATTCACGAATGAAACGCTGAATGAGAACCAATCAGCACATCCGAAAATCGTCAAGAATAAACTTCGAGAGATGCGTGTATCGATTTAACATGCACTTTTTCGGTTAGGATAGGAGAAAATGCTGTTATCATTTAGCAATAAAAATGTTGTTTATTTCATTTAAAATATTTTTATAATTATTCTTTCTTTAGTTTTTGTGTATTTAACTTGAATAATGTATTGTTTATAACATAAATGCAAAAATAAAATAAATATTATTGTCTTAATAAATTCATGAGTTTTCTTGAGAAAACTGTAAGGACATCATTAAAATATAACCTTGATCTTAATTGTTTAACAAATTAATTTTTATAGTATTTATAATGACTAACTTCATAAATATCTTTAAGTTTTTAATGATTACACTTTTATATTTATTATAATAAAGATACATTGAGATTAATAATAATAAGTTTACATATAATTGTCCGGCTACAGAGACACGTCCGGTCATTGAAATATTTACCTTAATTTGGTATTTACAAAAATCAATTTCTGCTGTTTTTTTTTTACTACTGAAATATGTAAACATACGAGGGATCTCGCTATTAAATATAAGGTAAAAGTCCCAGTGGCCGGACATGACTCAATGTCCGACCACATATTAAAAAAACAGTTATTATTAAATATTTGTAAATATAAATTTAAAAGTAAATATTTTTTAAAAATCATTAATATATTACACATATATTAGTAATTTAGAGTCATTGTGTAATATTTACTTAAATAATAATTAATACAATGAGCTGAGGTACATTATATGAGATAATAGACTTCAATTCTTAATAATTTTGCTAAGAGAAAACTATTTTTATAACGCACAAAAAATATCCTCTTAATTAACTTTTGAAAGAAATGTTTTCATATTTTAATTAAAAATGATTCTATGAGTATACTCTATACAGTTTTATTTAAATTAATTTTATATATAAATATTTTTATGTCCGATTACTGCACTATATATAGACTGAGATATTTATAATGGACTAACTAGGAAGACCTCCCAACTGCTAGTCGCCGATTCCGACAAATAATATATCATTGGAAAGTACTCACCGAGAGGATCACCCCTATATAGGTTATTGCCTCCCGAATGAACCTCGGTACGGTATTTACAAGGTGTAACAGAAAAGTCGGAACACAGGATTATCTCGGAAAATATAAGTTTCATGAAAAAAAATTTCAAATAAAAGTTGTAGGATTTAAGGAGGTCTATTCACCGATCTTGCGAGTTTGACCTTAAACGGCGTCACTAAGGTGAGGTCAAGGTTACATCACTTTTTTAAATAGAATCTTATTTTTAGTTCCATAGTCTAATAGCTGTTGTCGACAGCTTTCCAAAACACTATATTGATGTTTATTTTCATTAAGTATTTTTTTAGTTATGAAGCTTGAAAGTTATACTGCCTACATTAGCAATATCCAAGGTACACTGCGTGAAAGTTGCTCGGTCGGATTTACACCTTTCGTTCATCATCAACGATGGTTGATAATGACATATTTAAACAAGTCCAACTGTGGGAGTGTTGCAGGCGGGTTCCTCAGTGATAATATTATGACATTCAAGCTTCATAACACGAAAAATAGGATGTTCCATTAAAAAAAGTGATGTGGTCTTAACCTCGGTGACGCCATTCAAGGTCAAACTGATAAGATCGGTGAATAGATCTTTGTTCAGAATCGGCGTTCTGAAATGAGAATTACATCGACTTATTTCGCCGTTCATGTTATTCTCTATCAGCCGTTCTCTAAGGAATTTATTTTCGTCGCGCAGAATAAAGCCGGGAATAGCGAGAGAGAGAACCGCGAGCTCTCGCTCCTTTCGCCTACGGCGCCGTTCGATTCGTTCGCTGTATCGCCTGATGCCGGAGCGTGCTCGTACCGTGCTCCAGTTTTTGCATGTTTTCGTTTTCATTGCGGATATTCGGCAAGCGCGCCGAAGAATCAGTGCTGTTCTGCCTACCGCAAGCGACACATATCGTTTACGCATCACTATAACGCTCGTTGTACTCGTCGTCGATTACGAGTTTCTGTCGGTGTGCGATCATTCGCTCTTGTGTTTCATTGAGCGCTCAGCCATCCACTGCTCCAACAAATCAAATAACTATACTCTTGCGGACGTGTGGCTGTGCCTCCAGAATAAACGAGACTTGTGAAAAGAAGTACTGCTTTGTTTTCTCTCTTTACCCAACGCAATTCAGTGAGTTCGGCCGCGGGCTTTTAATATACCGCGTACAACGGTCCTCGCGGAGGCTCTCTCGGGCCTCGATCCGGTGCCTCTCAGAGCTCCCCCGCGTCGCGGGGAAAAAGAGCGCGTGCTCGCAAACAATCTTCCTTAAACCCTACAACTTTTATTTGAAACTTTTTTTTTATGAAACATATTTTCCGAAATAATCCAGTGCTCCGATTTTTCTGTTACACCTTATAAATACCGTACCGAGGTTCATTCGGGAGGCAATAACCTATATAGGAGTGATCCCCTCGGTAAGTACTTTCCAATGATATTATTTGTTGGGATCGGCGACTAGCAGTTGGGAGGTCTTCCTAGTAAGAACTATTGTCATTAAATCGTTGAAATTACATCGATTAGTTGTACACCACGATTTTTGATTTTTCAAAAATACAATCGAAAACGTTGAGATTATTATAATAAAGATGTTCTGTTAATTTAGTGAATAAATAATTAATTATTTATTACGGAGTGCTTTTTAAAATAACTATATCAAAAAAATCATTTTGTTTGTTGAAATTTAGCAGAGAAAAAGAAAACAACCAACTGGGTGATCTTGCAATCTGTCCGTTGGATCTGTGTGATTTGAATAGCGTGAGGAAATGCGCTAAATTGTTAATTAAGGAACCGGTCATTAATATACTGGTGAATAATGCCGGAATAATGTTTGCTCCGTACGAGCTAACAAAGGATGGATTTGAGATCCAGTTACAATCCAATTATCTCAGCCATTTCCTCTTAACACTATTACTTTTACCAAAGATGCAATCATCCAGTCCTGGTTGCAGAATAGTCAACGTTTCATCACTTGCTCATATATGTAAGTAAAGAATAAAACAGAGAAATTAGATGTAAAAAAAATAAAAAAAAAGATTATTATTAAATTAAATTATTAAGATTAAATATTTTATATTTTATTCTATATTATTGTCGTATAAATTTATTCTCTAAATCGGAATCAGTATATTAGTCACTGAAAGATAGCGTCTGATATTAATGCTATTTATAATTGTGTTTATCAGTGACATGTGAACTATTTTTCAATGATAATACACTGATTCCGATCAGTAAGAGTACTCCTTTCTTAAAAGGAGTTATAGAAAGACAGTGAATAGTCAATGCTCACAGTTATAAGTACAGTACTGCAAATCAGTAAAATTTTACTGATTTAGATTTAGGGCTACTTCAACCAATCTCTGATTAATCTAATTGACCGATTAATCCATTGGAATTAACCAATCACATTTGTCTGTTACATGAAATGACAAATGCGATTGGTTAATTCCAATGGATTAATTGGTCGATTAGATTAATCAGAGGTTGGTTGAACTGGCCCTTAGAGAATATTGTATTGTATTGTATTTTCTGTGCGATTGATTATATTTATAATACGCATAGAATAAAGTAAAATATTTATTTACGAAAAATTAATTATAATGAATAAAAATTTTAAAAACTCTATATAAGACTGTTGAGAAATTATCTAATTAATATATTATATATTAAATAGTGTAATTCTAGCTCTATATGTGCATACGCAATGTCAATATATTTAAAAGATCAAAAAAGAGCGATAATATTTAGATGTTAATATAAAAATATAATTGTAACAAAGATTTACATGTATGTTTCGGGCTTACTTGCTTCTTATCAATATGTGATAGTTTACATAATTAAGAATCCGTGAAAAAATGTACAATCGGACAACAAAGGTCGGCTTATCCACAGTTTAACGCTTACATTCGCAAAGTTGTTATTCGCTTATCCATCCTCTTACATGGAATCGAATCGTTGACATGGATGTGTATCCCACATTATTGTTCACGGATTCTTAATTATGTAAACTATCACATGTTGATAAGAGGCAAGTAAGCCAGAAACATATATGTAAATCTTTGTTATATTTACAATTATATTTTTATATTAACATCTAAATATTATCGCTCTTTTTTGACCTTTTAAATATATTGATATTATATATTATTGTTGCTTATTAATGATACTATATATAATATGTGTTAAATTATTGTAATAATATATTATATGTCAATATATGTAATTAAATAATAAATAATCATGAAACAATATTTATTGCAGATGGCAAGATACATTTTGATGATATAAATTTGGAAAATTCGTGGTCATACATTCGTCCTTGGAAGGCATATTTTCAAAGCAAACTTGCGAACATACTATTTACAAAAGAGCTTGCAAGTCGACTAAAAGGTAAAAAATGGAATGTTATGGAGGAATCAATCTAATCAAATTCGTGATTAATTATAAAAATAATTTTAGAAATTAACATATTTTTATAAGATTACTTTATTTACAATAATGACTTATGAACATATATCATATCAGATAATATTATTTTATTTACAATAACGAATGAGAAGATATCAACTTATTACATAAGAATCATTTGTAGTTATCATTTATTAAATAAAATCTTTGATTGTATCAATAAAACGTACGTGATAAAATGCATGTGGGGGAGTTAAAACAAAATTTCTGATTGTCATAGTTGGTGCCAATATTTTATAGAACATTTGATAGACGTATCTATAAGAATTTTATTATCACTTTTCAATTGAATTTATAAAATTTCTATTCGTTTATTTTTTAACAAACACACAGTTTGAATCTACTAGATTGAAATTTTATTCTCAAAGATAATTAAATAACATATATATACATATATATATGTATAATTAAAGATTATGATTTCTAAATGTTTGGAAAAAGTGAATAAAAAATATTAATTATAAAATATCGTTAATGTTAGCCTTTTTAATGCCATTTTTCTTAAAGTTGTGATAGCCAATTTTTATCAAAGAATTCGTGTTTAACAAACAAAAGTACATCGGAAATGACTATTCACACTCATGTTGTAAAAAAAATTTTGTTTTATAATGTAATCATTGTTTCTACATTTTTTAAATTTGATTTTCAGAGGCGGAAATTCAAGGAATAAATGTATACTCTTTACATCCTGGAGTTATAAGTACTGAATTAAGTCGGAGCTATGATAGAACGATAATTCCTGGTGCGACGTTTTTCACTAATCATATTATGCGGCCATTTATCAAAACTTCGGAACAAGGAGCTCAAACAACAATATACTGTGCAGTTGATGAAAAGGCGTCTAATGAAACTGGCCTTTATTACTCGTAAGTGCAAATTATGTGTAATAATAAACTAATAAACATTTGTAAATTTCATTATATTAATACATAAACGTAATATAATAAACTTCAAAGTTAATATAAGTCCAAAGTTTAAAGTGCGAATTATGTTAAAATTTTTAATGTTTCTTTCTTTTTCGATTGGCAATTCAATTATTTATATGTGGAATAGCCTTTCTGATGCCTCGATTAATGAGAAACTTAATAAAGAGATCGAAATCGGATTGAGTCATTAACAATAAGACTGCAATGGTTTATAGATAATGATCCTAATTTATATTCAAGTATATGACTTTAAGTATACGTTACGATTATTTCAATGATTGCATGAAATCTTGAAACAACTCATGTGACCAAACTGGAATATAAGATTCGATTATAAATAAAAAAATAAAAAAACAAACAGTCCTAAATAAAAAATTTATTGTATTTATGAATAGTTATTTGCTTATAAATGAGGAATAGAAAAAAATATTGAATTTTTAATATACATTCGTGTATTAGGTTTATATTGGTTTTATATCAAATTTATATTTTTCAACAAACAAGGCAATTAAATTTATTTAATTTGCAATATAATAATTTTTTTATATTTTAGTTGTTGTCAATTGTTTTGTTTTTTTATCGATTGTAATTTTTGTTATATTATGTTTTTAATAGAGAATGCCGTGTTACCAGACCGAGAGGGGTTAATGATCAACTAGCTCAAGACTTATGGACTTACACTTGCAAGCTTTTACATTTAGAACCTGATGAAAATTTTTCTACATTTTTGAAAACTATCTCGCGTCAACTTGAGGATATATAATATTCCTTTGAATGGATTTTTTTAAATAACAAATATGTGATTTCTCATCACATTTGGCAGATATTTAAAATATAGCGTGTACAGAGATGTAAGGAATAGTAATATAATGTAAATGGCANTCTGCAATATTATGATTTTTATGAACTTAATCATTTTTTCGAATTACGTCATATTAAAAGAAAAGATACTGTATTATGTGTTAGAATTATCTAATGATGGGCTAAACAGTTATTTTTACCATTCGGTTATAACCGTTACTGTTATTTCAAAATAACCGGTTATTTAAACAGTTATTTGGTTAAATAGTTATTAGTATTTAACCCCACTATAATTTACAATAATTTATCACTGTTAGAAAACTTTAACTAATTATCTGTCATTTTAAT